>CAUYRH010009170.1:0-25734 GCA_963574655.1 Perodicticus potto
GCAGGTCCGCCGGCTCCGCTGAGCTGGCTAGGGTGCCAGATGTCCTGCATCAATTCTCCCTCTCCGAGTAGAAACCCCAACTGCTGTTAGGGAAAAGGGGCGAAGACTCGATCTAACTGCTTCCTGCTGGGTCGGGCGATGGTAGAAGGGGGCAGTTAGAGTTTCTCCAGAGGGAGAGTGATACAGGGGTTCATGGACTGGAACCATCTTTATTGCGTGTGGCTTGATGACCTTTCGTGCCCAGCCGCAAGGAAGCTGTTACTCGGCTGCCATCTTGCTCCGCCTCAATTTTTCCCATTCTATAGGTTTCCTTTCACTCGGTTGATTCATTCTTTTGCTATGGAGAAATACATGTAATCTTACTTGTCTATTTTTGCTTTTATTTCTGTGCTTTTGCTCTCATATCCAAGAAACATTGTCAGAACAAGTTAAGAAGTTTCTTCCTGTTTTCTTTTAGGAGTTCTACAGTTTTAGGTGTCTTGTCTTTTGAGTTGATTTTTATGTATGGTTTAAGATAAGAATCTAATCTTTCATTCTTTTGCATATAGATATCCAATTCTCCCAAGCCATTTGTTGAAGAGACTGTCTTTTCCCCATTGTATATACTTGGCACCCTTGTCAAAGATAAGTTGACTGTATATTATAGGTTTATTTTTGGGTTCTCTATTCAATTTAATAATCTCTGTGCCTGTCTTTAGTCCTGTACCACATACTGTTTTAATTACAGTGGCTTTGTAATATAGTTTGAAATCAGGAGGCTGTGAGACATCCAGCTTTATTTGTCTTTCTCTCTATATTCAGGGTCTGTCATAGAGTTCCATATACATTTTGGGATATTGTTTCTATTTCTGTAAAAAATGCCATCAAGATTTTGATAGAGATAACATTGAATTGGTAGATTTGGGGGGGGTTGGTAGTAAAGTTATATTTTCTTTATACAACTATACATATTCATTTTATATTCTTCCAATCCATGAACACAGGCTATGTTTCCATTCATTTTTATCCTTTCTTTTTTTTTTTTTTGAGACAAAGAGTCTCACTTTGTTGCCCTCTGTAGAGTACTATGGTGTCATAGCTCACAGCAACCTCAAACTCTTGGGCTCAAGTGATTCTCTTGTCTCAGCCTCCCAAATAGTTGGGACTACAGGCATGGACCACCACACCTATTTTTTAGATGCAGGGTCTCGCTCTTACTCAAGCTGGTCTCAAACCTGTGAGCTCAGGCAGTCCGTCCACCTGGGCCTCCCAGAGTTCTAGGATGACAGGCGTGAGCCACCACACCCAGCCCCATTCATTTATATCTTGAAAGAAGACTCATTTGTAATTGGTAAACCAGGCTCAGAACCATTCTGCATTTTAGTCTTTTTTGGTTTTGTTTATTCTTTTTTGCCATAACTTTACTATTACCAAATGTTCTGGGTAGCATTACTTTGTTCTGGGATCGTAGGCTGCACATTTTTTTCAATTAGAAATTTCTCTAGTTCATCACAAGGATAACTAGATAAATTCATGCAAATCAATGCTAATTCATCACAACTAGAAAAGAACTGAATGATTCTTTTCATGATGATTTACTATCTTCAGTACAAAGGGCATTAATATGTATGGTCTCCTATTTTCTTCGTCATTTATATCATTTATACATTATCCAAAATGTTTTTAACTGAATATATTCACCACAAAAATGTCCAAAATTATCAGTCATAACTGAGCTGAGATCAAATATTACAGTCAAATATTACAGTCGAAACTGGGTTGTTGGGCATTCAGCCAAATGGAAACTGTGGTCAGAAGTTGAAGGAAGCTTTTATGTCTTTGAGAAAACATGACATTCAAAGAAAGTTTTTGTGGAGAACTGTTATTGGGAAGTTAACAAACAGGGGAAACTCCAAATTAAAGTTAGTCCTCAGTGGCAAATTCTAATAAAATGTACACATAGAGTTGCTGAGATGAGACCAGGCAGGCAGGTAACAGGAGAGAAAACGTCTAACACTTGAGGCGCAATGCACATATCCTCTAGTCTGTGCACAGAGTAGTGCGTGAGCATTTCCAAAAGCCCCACTCCATTTTCTGCACTCCCCTCGTGCTTTTTATGTCTTTAACATTCATAGTCATCATGTTAGATTTACATAACATATACTTGTGCATGTGTATATTTGTGTTATATTATGGAAGTAATATAATTTGTACATGATGTTTTTAAAAAGAGAAATGAAAATCAGCCATAATTTCATCTCTGTGAAACCACTATTGATTGTGTGGTCTTCTGGGATTTTTCTCTAGTCTTTTTATCCATGTATTGTGTATGATGTAAGAAAAGGGTCCAATGGCTTAAGATAAGGGTATAATCCATTGTATTACCTCCAGACAAATAAATAAAATTGGTGTGATGTTTTTCTATACTTGTTTCTCAGGCACTTTGCTAGTGCTTATTAATGAGATGGCTGTGGGGTCTATACTTAAAGGAAGCTTACTTCCAGTGTGGACCAATGTGAACAGGTAACTCAAAATAACTATCAGTGTGCTGAGCATCATGAAAGGGAAAACACAGAGTACTGGGCAGTGAATTGGGGGGTGGGGGTGTTACTTAGTGTAAGGCATTTAGAGAAAGACCCCCTGAGAAAGTGTTTCATTTAGGAAGCTTTTAGCTCCAAGTAATAGATTTCGAGTAACTAAAAGTGGATTACACCATAAGCACATAGGTTATCTCTAATCACAAGAGGCATAGAGGAAGGTTGGTTACAGCAGCAGCTTAAGGAAGTCATGGCTGACCCAGCTTCTCTGGGACTCTCCTGGCCTCCTCTCCATGGTCACAAGATGCTCACAGCAGTTCCAAGTGCCATATTCTCACATGATGATGTCTAGAGGGGAAAAAATGGGAAGCTTTCCCCTGGTGTCTCTTTTAAAAAGTGAAGAACCTTTTCCTAACATTTCTCCCCCACTGTCCCACCCAAGGATATTTTGCCTTTTACCTCTTGGGCCAGATGTGTATCATGTGCATATTTCCAACCCAGTCATTGGTGATGATAACAGGATTACTAAGAAGCCCAGAGGAGTCGAGGTTCAGCCCTTGCGGGCAAGGAGTGGCCACCTATCCCTGAAATATGTTGCTATCCAATATTTTAATAAAATCAGATTCTGTTAGCTAGGAAGAAGGAGGGCACCCCATCAGCAGAGCACTAAGTAAATTATGATACATCTATGCCTTCATTGAAATCCTAATCAGCTGTTAAGAGGCAGATCTATGTGAATTGGTAGAACTTTAATTTCAGAATATGTTAAATGAAGGAGCAAAGGTATCACACTGTGTATAGGATGCTACTATTTTCATAAAAGTAGAAAATTTTCAAAATATTATATGCCGATATTCTCAGAAAATATTTCTGAAAGGATCTAAGAAACTGCAGTGTTTGGGTTTGGACAAGGAAAAGAGAGAGATTTACAATTTTTTTTTCTTGAGACAAAGTCTCACTCAGTTTTATCAGTCACCCTGTGTATAGTGTGGCATCATAGCTCACAGCAACCTCAAAGTCTTGGGCTCAGGTGATCCTTCTTGCCTCAGCCTCCCTGGTAGCTGGGACTACAGGCACCCGCCACAAGGCCCAGCTAGTTTTTCTATTTTTAGTAGGGATGGGGCCTCACTCTTGCTCAGGCCAGTGTTGAACTCCTAAGCTCAAGTGATACCCTGACCTCAGCCTCACAAAGTGCTAGGATCACAGATGTGAGCCACAACACCCAGACAGAGATTTATAATTCACTATATATCCTTTTGTATAGTTTGGGGTCCCCCCCATGGCCATATGTCTTATCATTTATATTGTTGATTAGAAGTAACTATCTATATAGGGAAACCAAGCAGAAAGACATAAAATGTGTAAAGTAAAATGCCAGAATACCTTATATAATACCTTATACTTATACCTTATAAAAATACTTGTCAAATTCATTTAATGTTTTACAGTTATTTAAGATGTTCTTGACAACATATGTTCACCCAAAACTTGTACTCAAATATTCATAGCAACATAATTCATAATAATAAAAAAGTAGAAACAGAGTGGCACCTGTGGCTCAAAGGAGTAAGGTGCTGGCCTCATATGCCAGAGGTGGTGGGTTCAAATCCAGCCCCAGCCAAAAACTGTAAAAAAAAAAAAAAAAAAAGAAAGAAACAACCCAAATGTGCATCAGCTGATGAATGGATAAACAAGGTATACATACAATGAAATTCATCAGTAAAAAGTAGCAATAGAAGCTACTTTTCAGTGAACCTTGAAAACATTATGCTAAGTGAAAGAAGCCAATTACAAAAGACCACATATTTTATGATGCCACTTATATGAAATGTTCAGAATAGGCAAATCTGTGGAGATAATAAATTAGTAGTTGTCTGGGGAGGTTAAGGGAAAATAGGCAGTGTCTTCCAAAAGGCACAGAGTTTCTTTTTGGGGTGGTGAAAATGTTCTAAAATTAAGATGTTTGTTCCACATTCTATAAATATACTAAAACCCATTTAATCGTATACTTTACAATGGTCAGATATATGCTATGCGATTTGACAATAAAGGTAGTGAACTTTTCACCATGCCCTTATGTCAGTCACACTGTACAAACAACTCAGTAAGGTTTAATAACCTTGGTATATCAGTGTCTCATAGTTGTGTTCATATCCATGTGTGGTAGTATCTTGTTGAGTGGCGCTTATTATTGGTTGTTTTTATGTGCTGTTATGAGACTATCGGAGCTTGAATTAGAGCAGTGAACACACATTGAATTTCTTGTTGTTAAATAAACTTGGCAAGAATAGAAGTGAAATCAGGGAAATGGGAGAAGAGGCAAGATAGCCAACTAAAGCCAGATTTCAGCAGAGGCTCCCATCCAGAGGGAGAAATAATGGCCAGAACTGACCCAATAAAGTGGAAGATTGGGAGCTGAGCTGAGAGGGAGGATTGATAGGTTTACATCACCCCTGCCGAGGTAAGCAGGGACTCCAAGGAAACAAATTTCAGGTGCAGAACCCATCCCAAAGAGGACGGAAATCCTTCCCTCCCCTCCATGAGAGCAGCTTGAGGTTTAGTGAACAGAGGACCTTTTGTTTCACCAAAGGGGAGGGAATGACTGAGGGCCGGGACTCCCTCCACAGAGAGATACCACTGCAAGCCCAGGCAATCTCTTACCTGGCCCAAAAGTTCAACTAATTTTTCCCTACCTTCCTGAACTCCCAGTCCATTCTTCCCCCTTCTGCTGGTGATCGGGAAGACTACCCCCAGCAGAATCCGGAGTGTCTGGCAAATTTTTGCTAGGGCAGGGGCATCTCATGAGCTGTGGGGCAATTGTGCTGAAACTATAACTTTAATACAGGCGGGGAGTCACAGGGGAGAACGTCTTGCCCTGTGTTGGAAAGAGCATAGTACAGTACCTACGCCACTGGGGACTGCAGCAGCACCTGCCGGCACCCCACCTGCTTATGCTATCTGCAGGGCACTGCCCATCAGCTCCCCAGCTCCCCACCCGGGTCCTGTGACCTGTTCAGCTGGAGGCCTGAGGCCAGTGCCTCTGCCCTCCAGCTCGCCACCCAGCTGCTGCAGCGGGCCCATAGACTTCCCACCCAGCTCCTGTTACCCATGGCTGGTGGTCAGCGGCTCCACCTTCCAGCTCCCCACCCAACTCCTGCTACCCATGGCCTGTAGCTGGTGGCAACACCCTCCAGCTTCCTGCCTGGTTCCTTCAACCAGCTAATAGCAGTGCCCCAGACCAGCAGCACCACCCCTGACAGTGGTGGCAGCTCCACTGTCCCTCCCACTGGGGTCAAATTTGGGAGACACCTCCCCAATTCTGTGGAACACAGAGGGAACCTGACCTGACTTGCAGGGGTTCCAGAGGTGGAGTGTGGCCAAGGCAGAGGCATGGTCTCTGAGGGAGCTAACCACACTCCTCCATGGTAACTCCCGGCTGGGCACAGATGCAGGTGGAACACTCCCCAGTTCCCAGTGATTGCCGGAGGGAATCAGGCCTGAACTAGGCCTTCCTGCAGCTCGCATAGTGAGATGGCCTGGTCGGAGAGGCATTGTCTCCTCTTTGACTTAGGTGCAAATCCCTGGTGTATTTGAGTATTACAGAGAGCTGGGCTGCAGCCCTGTGGGGTAACCAGTGACTGGAGATGACAGTGATACAAAGGGAGAAAAGAGGCACCAGCCCCACTGGAATAATTCTTTTGCTGGGCAGGCCTTTCTGACTCATGGACTACTGGAGCAAGTCACACTTGAGCTGCCAGTGGACCCCTGCTGTCTAGTTGCAGGAGACCTTTTGAACTGTCATATTTGATCTGTGTTTATGCTGACCAGGACAATTGGTTTGGAATTCTTGATCTGGGCCAATCACCAGTGGACTCTCCAAGGTTATATCCTGGTTGTGTTGTAGTGGGAGAGACTGATTCTCCTCCCAGTTATTGCCGGGGGTGAGGGGGGCAAGGTGTCTTAATTGCTTGTATTCCTCCACAGCTGAGATTTTGACCCAAAGTCACTGATCCACTAGGGTTGGTCAGAGTCTAGCTAAATACAAGACAGACCCACCTAGCCCCAGCATACCAAACAGGTCCCCAGAGTCTCAGGCTATAGTACTGAATGGGACCTTGGTAAAGCTATAGGGGAAAAGCTACAGTCACCAGTCGAAGCACTCTGTTAAAGGGCTAATTAATTACATCTCCAGGAGCCCTCAATTTAATTCCGCCTTACCAGCCTCTCTAAACAAACGGTGAAAATAACCATGAGGTGGAATCAGTGGAAAACCTCGGGCAGCATGAATAACCAGAGTAGATCAAGTCCCCCAAGGTATGACAAAGGAGATGCAACAGAAGATCCTATTCATAAACAAATGGCTGAGATGTCAGAAATTGAGTTCAGAATTTGGATAGCAAATAAGATTAACAGAATTGAAGTAAAATTGGAGTTAGAAGTTCAAGGAGTAATTCAAAAGTTGGCTCAAGAATTCAATGAATTCAAAGATAAAATTACCAAAGATTTTGACAAATTGAGGCAAGAATTTGTATCCCTCAAAGTCCTGAGAAATACAGTAGAATCCCTCAGTAATAGGATGGAGTGGGCAGAAGAAAGGATCTCGGACATTGAAGACAAAGCTTTTGAACGCTCCCAAATGCTCAAAGACAGAGAGAAATGGAGAACAAAAACAGATCATTCCCTGAGAGAGTTGTGGGACCACTCCAAAAAAGCAAATATTCACCTTATTGGAATTCTGGAAGGTGATGAAAATGATCTGAAAGTCACAGATGCTCTACTTCTAGAGATGTTAGAGGAAAACTTTCCAAATATGGCAAGAGATACTGAAATCCAGATAGCAGACAGTTTCAGAGCCCCAGCACGACTCAATCCAAATAAATCATTCCCTAGACACATTGTAATTAACGTCACCAAAGTTAATATGAAAGAGAAAATCTTGCAAGCAGCCAGACGTAAGAAAATCATAACCTACAAGGGGTAGAATATTAGAATGACTGCAGATCTTTCTGCTGAAACTCTTCAAGCCAGAAGAGGATAGTCATCAACCTTCAGTCTCTTAAAACAAAACAACTTTCAGCCCAGGATTCTGTATCCAGCTAAACTGAGTTTCATTTATGATGGAGAAGTCAAATACTTTAATGACATTCACATGTTGAAGAGATTTGCCACAACTAAACCAGCTCTTCAATATATTCTCAGACCCATCCTCCATAATTACCACCAAAGCAAATTCACTCAGAAATTACTGATTAAAACCCAACTTCCACAGTGACGAAAGGATTAAAAGTGTCCATTGGTCTTTTGAAAAACTTAACACCCAAAATTTTACTACCAGACTTATCAGTACTCTCAGTTAATGTGAATGGCTTAAATTGTCTACTAACAAGGCACAGGTTGGCTGACTGGATACAAAAACTCAAGCCAGATATCTACTGCATACAAGAATCTCATCTCATCTTAAAGGATAAATATAGACTCAGGGTGAAGGGATGGACAAGTATAATCCAGGCAAAAGGAAAACAGAAAAAAGCAGGGGTTGCAATTTTATTTACAGATACATTGCACTTTAAACCAACAAAAGTAAGGAAAGATAAGAATGGTCACTTCGTATTTGTTAAGGGAAACACTCAATATGATGAGATATCAATTATTAACATTTATGCACCCAACCAAAATGCTCCTCAATTTTTAAGCAAGACCCTAACAGACATGAACAATTTGGTATCTTCCAGCACCATAATAATCAGAGATTTTAACACTCCTTTGGGAGTGTTAGATAGATCCTCCAAGAAGAAACTAAGCAAAGAAATTCTAGACTTGGGCAGTGCCTGTGGCTCATCGAGTAGGGCACCGGCCCCATATACCAAAGGTGGCAGTTTCAAACCCGGCCTGGGCCGAACTGCAAAACAGAAAAATAGCCGGGCTTTGTGGCAGGCGCCTGTAGTCCCAGCTACTGGGGAGGCTGAGGCAAGAGAATCACCTAAGCCCAGGAGTTGGACGTTGCTGTGAGCTGTGTGACACCACAACACTCTGAGAGCGATAAAGTGAGACTCTGTCTCTACAAAAAAAAAAAAAAGAAAGAAATTCTAGACTTAAACTTCACTATACAACAATTAAATTTAAGAGTTATCTACAGAACATTTCATACTAAGAAAATTGAATACACATTCTCATCAGCCCATGGAATATCCTCCAAATTTGATCACATCTTAGGACACAAGTCTAACCCTAGCAAATTTAAAAGAATAGAAATTATTCCTTGTATTTTCTCAGATCATCATGGAATAAAAGTTGAACTCACCAATAACAGGAATCTGCGTACTCATACAAAGACATGGAGACTAAATAACCTTATGCTGAAAGGTAGTTGGGTCAAAGTTGAGATTAAGAAGGAAATTACCAAGTTTTTGGAACAGAATGACAATGAAGATATGAATTATCAGAACCTCTGGGATACTGCAAAGACAGTCCTAAGAGGGAAATTTATAGCATTGCAAGCCTTCTTTAAGAGAACAGAAAGAGAGGAAGTCAACAACCTGATGGGACATCTCAAGCAATTGAAAGAGGAAGAACACTCCAACCCCAAACCCAGTAGAAGAAAAGAAATAACCAGAATTAGAGCTGAATTAAATGAAATCAAAAACAAAAGAATTATTCAAAAGATCAGTGAATCAAAAAGTTGGTTTTTTGAAAAGTTTAACAAAATTAATAAACACTTGGCTAGCCTAACCAGAAACAGAAAATTTAAATGCCTAATTTCATCAGTCAGAAATGACAAAGGCGAAAACAACAGACACCTCAGGAATTCAAAAAATTCTTAATACTACAAAAAACTCTATTCTCAGGAATACGAAAATCAGAAAGAAGTTGACCAATACCTGGAAGCACACCACCTTCCTAGACTTACCTAAAAAGAATTAGACATGTTGAATAGACCTATTTAAAGTACTGAAATAGCATCAACTATATGAACTCTCCCAGAAGAGTCCGAAACTAGATGGCTTCACATTGGAATTCTATCAGACCTTTAAAGAGGAACTAGTACCTACATTACATAACCTTTTCCAAAGCATAGGAAAAGAAGGAATACTTCCCAACACATTCTATGAAGCAAATATCATCCTGATCCCCAAACCAAGAAAAGACCAAACAAGAAAAGAAAATTATAGACCAATATCTTTAATGAATATAGATGCAAGAATATTCAACAAGATCCTGGCAAACAGAATCCAGCAACACATCAAATAAATTATACACTATGACTAGGTGGGTTTTATCCCAGGGTCTAAAGGTTCAATATACATAAATCTATAAATATAATATATCACATAAACAAATTAAAAAACAAAGAGCATATGATTCTCAATTGATGCAGAAAAAAGCTTTTGATAATATCCAGCTATCCAGCATCCTTTTATGATCAGAACACTTAAGAAAATAGGTATAGAGGGGACATTTCTTAAACTGATAGAGGCCATTTACAGCAAACCTACAGCCACTATCGTATTGAATGGAGTTAAATTGAAATCATTTCCTCTCAGATCAGGAACCAGGCAAAGTTGCCCATTGTCTCCACTGCTTTTTAACATTGTAATGGAAGTCTTAGCCATCACAATCAGGCAAGAAAAGGCAAACAAGGGTATCCATATAGGGTCAAAGAAGATCAAAATTTCACTCTTCACAGATGATATGATTGTATGTTTGGAAAACCCCACAGATTCAACTATAAAGCTGTTAGACTTGATCAAGGAATACAGCAGCATCTCAGGTTACAAAATCAAAACTCACAAATCTGTAGCCTTTATATATACCAACAATAGTCAAGCTGAAAAAACAGTCAAGGACTCTATTCTGTTCACAGTAGTACCAAAGAAGATGAAATATTTGGGAGTTTATCTAATAAAGGACATGGAAAGATTTCTATAAAGAGAACTATGAAACTCTGAGAAAAGAAATAGCTGAAGATGTTAACAAATGGAAAAACATACCATGCTCATGGCTGGGAAGAATTACATTGTTAAAATGTTCATACTACCCAAAGCAATATGCAGTTTTAATGCAATCCCTTTTAAAGCATCACTGTCATACTTCAAAGACTGCAAAAAATAATACTTCATTTTTTATGGAATCAGAAAAAAACCTCAATTTGCCAAGACATTCTTAGAAATAAAAACAAAGTAGAAAGAATCATGCTACCAGACCTCAGACTATACTATAAATCGATAGTGATCAAAACAGCATGGCACTGGCACAAAAACAGAGAGGTAGATGTATGGAACAGAATAGAGAACCAAGAGATGAACCCAGCTACTTACCGCTATTTGATCTTTGACCCCCATCTTTCACCATTAAAAAAGATAGACTCTTACTGGATAAAAGATTTAAACTTAAGACACGAAACTATAAAAATACTGGAAGAAAGTACAAGGAAAACACTTGAAGAAATCGACCTGGGAGAATATTTTATGAGGAGGACACCCTCCCCACCCCTGGCAATTGAAGCAACACCAAAAATACATTACTGGGATCTGATCAAACTAAAAAGCTTCTGCACAGCCAAAAACACAGTACATAAAGCAAGCAGACGGCCCTCAGAATGGGAGAAGATATTTGCAGGTTATGTCTCTGACAAAGGTTTAATAACCAAAATCCATAGAGAACTCAGAAGTATTAACAAAAAAAAAAAACTAGTGATCCCATCTCAGGGTGGGCAAGGGACTTGAAGAGAAACTTCTCTGAAGAAGACAGGTGCATGGCCTACAGACACATGAAAACAAGCTCATCATCCTTTATCATCAGAGAAATGCAAATCAAAACCACTTTGAAATATCATTTAACTCCAGTAAGATTAGCCCACATCACAAAATCCCAAAACCAGAGATGTTGGTGTGGATGTGGAGAAAAGGGAACACCTCTACACTGCTGGTGGGAATGCAAACTAATACGTTCCTTTTGGAAAGATGTTTGGAGATCACTTAGGGATCTAAAAACAGACCTGCCGTTCAATCCTTCAATTCCTTTATTAGGTGTATATCCAGAGGACCAAAAGTCACTTTATAGCAAAAATATTTGCACCAGAATGTTTGTTGCAGCCCAATTCATAATTACTAAGTCATGGAAGAAGCCTAAGTGCCCATTGACCCATGAATGGATTAATAAATTGTGGTATATGTTTATCATGGAATTATGAAGCCTTAAAGAAAGATGGAGACTTTACCTCTTTTATGTTTACATAGATGGAGCTGGAACATATTCTTCTTAGCAGAGTATCTCAAGAATGGAAGAAAAAGCTCTTCCTCGGTGCTACCTACAGAGGTGGCCGCCATCTCTTATTCGGCATCATGGCCACCCTCAGACCCCTTGTGAAGCCGAAGATCATCAAAAAGAGGACCAAGAAGTTTATCTAGCACCAGGCAGATCGATAGGTCAAAATTAAGCATAACTGGAGGAAACCCAGAGGTATTGATAACAGGGTTCGGAGAAGATTCAAGGGCCAGATCTTGATGCCCAACATTGGTTATGGGAGCAACAAGAAAACAAAGCATATGCTGCCCAGTGGTTTCCAGAAGTTTCTCGTCCACAACGTCAAGGAGCTGGAAGTGCTGCTGATGTGCAACAAATCTTACTGTGCAGAGATTGCTCACAACGTTTCCTCCAAGAACCACAAAGCCATTGTGGAAAGAGCAGCCCAGCTGGCCATCAGAGTCACCAATCCCAATGCCAGGCTGTGCAGCGAAGAAAATGAGTAGACAGCTCATGTGTACATTCTATTTGTGTTTAAATAAAACCATAAATACTGAAAAAAAAAAGAATGGAAGAAAAAGTATCCAATGTACTCAGCCCTACTATGAAACAAATTTATAAGCACCCACCCTTCCATATGATACCTATAACCCACCCCAAGATGACGGACAACCAGGAGGGGGCGGGGTGGGGAGAGGGGAGGATGGGTGGAGGAAGGGTAATCGGTGGGACCACACCTATGGTGCATTTTACAAGGGTACATGTTAAATATAAGGGTAGAACATAAATGTCTTAACACAATAACTAAGAAAATGCAGTGAGGGCTATGTTAACCAGTTTGATGAAAACATTTCAAATTGTATATAAAACCAGCATATTGTACCCCATAATTGCATTAATGTACATAGCTATGATTGAATAAAATAAATAAATAAAAGGAAAAAAAATATCAGGCTCAGTGCCTATAGCTCAAGCAGCTAAGGCGCCAGCCACATACACCAGAGCTGGCAGGTTCAAATCCAGCCCCGACCTGCCAAACAATGACAACTACAACCAAAAAATAGCCGGGCCTTGTGGTGGGCACCTGTAGTCCCAGCTACTTGGGAGACTGAGGCAAGAGAATTGCTTAAGCCCATGAGTTGAAGGTTGCTGTGAGCTATGATGCCACGGCTTTACCCAGGGCGACAGCTTGAGGCTCTATCTCAAAAAAAAAAAAATCATGGAAATGTTATCCCAAGTTTATGGGGATAATGCCATGAAGAAGACAGCAGCATACAAATGGATTAAATGTTTTTCTGAGGGGCAGGAAAACATCACTGGTGAAGAGGAGTCAAGGCAGCCAATAGTGAGCAGAATGGATTGAAACATTGCAAAAATTGATAATCATTGACTTGACTGTAAGACACATGGAAGAGCAAGTAAATATCAATAGAGTTACAGCAAAACCTTAACTGAAACTTTGCCCACAACTCATGGCTCTTGCATCATGACAGTGCACCAGCTCACATAGCACTGTCTGTGAGAGTTTTTAGCCAGTAAACAAATGACTGTATTGGAATACCCTCCCTACTCACCTGATAAGTTCCACAGTGACTTTTTTTCTTGACCTGAAGATAAAGGAAATATTGAATGGTAAACATTTTGATGACATTCAGGATATAAAGGGTAATACAGTGACAGCTTTGATGGGCATTCCAGAAAAGGAGTTGCAAAATTGCTTTGAAGTGTGGACTAGTCACTGGCATTGGTGCACAGTTTCCCAGAGGAAGAACTTCTAAGGTGACCATAGTGATATTCACCAATGAGGTGTGCAGCACTCTTTTCTAGGATGAGTTTGCGAACTTAATTGTGAGACCTCATATGTGCATTATATCTTAAGAAAGCTGTTTGCAAGATGTATTTAACATTGTTTTTTCCTACACACACTGTCAGAATTTCCAGTAACATTCTTTCAGGTTCTTTATAAACATAGTAGAATACATTTATTAACCTTTGTTCTTTTTATCGAATTTTTTTCTTTTTGAAAATTGGGTACTTCTCCAGCAAGTTTTTCTTCTATTGTTTTAGAATTATAAACTTATAATATAGAATTATATACTTATCTTTTTTTTCAGGAAGCCTATCACTGGTATTTTTACTTTTATTTCTTCTGCTTTCACCTTTCCATAAAATATAATTCAGCAGGCTCTATTTTTTTGTGAACGTAGCTTTACACCTGTTTTAGTTAAAAAAAAAAACAAAAAACTCCCAAGAAATAGTGTAAAAGGCCTTGTAATGAAAAAAACAGGGCCAGGCATGGTGGCTCATGCCTGTAATCCTAGCATGCTAGGAGGGTTGCCTGAGCTCAGAAGTTCTAGACCAGACTAAGCAAGAGCTAGACCTGTTCTCTAAAAATAGCCAAGCATTATGGTGGGTGCCTCTAGTCCCAGCTACTTAAAAGGCTGAGGCAAGAGGATTTCTTGAGTTCAGGAGTTTGAGGCTGCTGCAAGCTGTAACACCATGGCACTCTACCAAGAGCAACAAAGTGAGACTGTCTCAAAAAACAAAAGGAAAAGAAAAGCAACAAACTTTAGTGCCCTGTCATCATTCACATTCCTCCTTCCCAGAGGAAACCGCTTTTTAACTGTCTGATTGTTGCTTTGGCCATTATTCCTATTTAATATATTGTTGAATAGGTCATGCATGCATGTCCCAAGTTGATTTCCAGCTATGACAGATGAATTTCTATTTAGCTACTCACAGGATTTGTTCAGGCCTAACACGCTCCCACACAAACATCCTCCCTCCTGGAGCAAAAGACCACAAAGGGCCCAGCTAGCCCTGCCCCAAAACTTCTCAACAAGGGACCCAAGCCCACCAGAATCTTCCTACAAGCAATGTAATCTGTCCACCCCCTGTATAAAAAGAGGCTTCCAACCACCCTCAATGCAGATGCCATCTTTGGCTTTGCCCGGGAGGATCGCTGTCCCTTCATTAAAGCTGGCCTGGACGTCTCCTTTCTCTGGTGGTGTTTCTGGGTACACTGCTGACCTTTCAGGATTCTACGTTGAATTTAATTTTTCCTCAGAAACTTAAAGGCATTCATTGCTTTATCATCTTTTAGCATAGTATTGCTGATGAAAACTATGATTCTTTTTCCTTTTCTCTCTCTCTCTCTGAAAAATGTAATAATTATTTTTTTTCCTAGAATTTCACAGTGATATGGAAAACTTGAGTGTACAGTTTTTTAAATTGCTTGTGTTGGGCTTTTGTGAGCACTTCGATCTAAAGACTACCATTTTCCAGGCAGTGCCTGTGGCTCAAAGGAGTAGGGCACCAGCCCCACATACTGGAGGTGGTGGGTTCAAACCTGACCCCGGTCAAAAACTGCAAAAAAAAAAAAAAAATGATTTTAAAGACTGCCATTTTCCTTCAGCCTTGAAAATTTTCTGTGAATAATTTGTTTAATAATTTTCTACCCTCCATTAGTATCATCATTTAGGGATCCAGCTAGTTGGATACAAGGTCACCTAGAGCGATACTCTTTTTCTTTTTTTCTTTTTTTTTCGTAGAGACAGAGTCTCACTTTATCACCCTCGGTAGAGTGCCATGGCGTCACACTGATCACAGCAACCTCCAACTCCTGGGCTTAGGCGATTCTCTTGTCTCAGCCTCCCGAGTAGCTGGGACTATAGGCACCTGCCACAAAACCTGGCTATTTTTTTGCAGTTGGGCCAGGGCCAGGTTTGAACCTGCCTCCCTCGGTATATGGGGCTGGCGCCCTACCCACTAAGCTCAGGCACTGCCCAATGTTCTCTTTTTCTTAATCAGAATTTCTCATGTTTATTACAGAATCAGAAAATTACTTGAATACTTTTTTCACATTTTCTGAGGATGGTCTTAACCAGCACCATTCTAGATACATAAGATTAATAAAAATGTGGTATGTGCATACTATGGAGTACTACTTAGCATTAAAACGTGCTTTAGTATCTTTTGTGACAACCTGGATGAAAGTAGAAACTATTCTTCTAAGTCAAACATCCCAAGAATGGAGAAACAAACACGTGTACTCAAACTAAATAGGAACTAAACGATCAACACTTACGTGCCCAGGGAAGTAAAATCAAGCTGGGAAGAGGAAGGAGGAAATGGGTGAATTCACACATAGTGAGTACAGTACACATTGTACGGGAGAAGGGCACACTTACAACTTCAACTCAGTCTTTTCAAAGTATGTAAACAAAACATGTTGTATGCCCCCTAATATTCTGAAATCAAAATAATCAATTTTAAAAGGGAAATTAAGAGATAATATACAGTGAATGGCTTAGGTGAGTCAACTTTTTCAGATAGCAAACATAGTAGGTGTTATGGGCCAGGAGGCAAAAATCAAGGCTGTTTTGTAGGTACTTCTATATCTATTTGAAATGTAATCATTTTAAAAAGGTAAGAAAAGAACAATTCTGTCTTGTGAGCCATAAAACAAAAAAAGTAAGTGGCTAGCTAGATTTGGCCCATAAAACATAGATTGCCCAACCTTTGTTTTAGAATATGAAGGGTTAATTCTTTTCACTGAATCTGTTCAGAACATTCTGTTTTTAGTTTTCTCTCTTATTTTCCTTCACTTTAGCTTTTTCTTCTACATTTTAGGCGATTTCCACAAATTTACCTTCAGCCACTTCTATTTTAATTCAACAGTCATTTTTAGTTCCAAAACTGTTTCTTTCCCTTTTTTTCAAGACCTTTTCTTTGTTCTCCAGCTGTTCCCTTCTTCTAGTATCCTGTTTTGTGTTTTATGGATGCAAGACTTTCCTAAATATTTCTAAGGATACTATTTACATTTTTTAAACTGGTTTTCTTTTGTTTTGTAAATTATCTCTTTTTCCCTTGGGGACAGTTTTCCTGTTTGTACATCTGTGATCTCTGATAATCTAGACATATTAACAGTGATGAAATAGAAAAATCATCTTTCGTTTCTATACGTAAATTGCGTCAACATTTAACAATTAACATGATACATTTTTAATTACTATCTATGTTTTATATATATATAAAAACTGATGCTTGCCGTTTTCGTTAAATCTCTACCTGAAATCAGACAGAAAGAAAAAATCCCTTAATAATGGTGTACGTGTGACAGAGTGGGCACGCGCGCACACATTTACCTCTATTCTAGAGGTTAGAATAATACGTAGTATATGAAACATTCTGTCACTGGGATAAGTTGGATGATCATCAACTTGGATGATTTTCAGCTTCCTCTTTCCCGCTTCATTATTTCTATCCCTGCTTCATCTTTCTACTAGGAGCTGTTGAAATTGCTCACCTGCTAATGGCCCTCTCATATTGTCTTTGCTGTAACGGTTTTGTATCTTTTACAAACTTCTCTTTCCTATGACTTAAATCATATCTATGGGAGAGAGGGGATAAATGTTTATGTTTAGGTTACTATTTTGAGTTAGCATTCTCGCTGTCCATTTTAAATTATATTTATATTTCTGGTATATAAAAATACCCCATGTAACAGTGTGGCAAGTCTTTTATGGTGTTTATAATTCGGTAGGGAGAGATCGCATAAGCCTAGTTAATTGTAATGAAAAGCAAAATATGGTAAGTTGTGATAAATAACTTTGAAAACAGAGGAGTAGGAATGAATGGGGAGATAAGGTTGTTTTGTTTTGTTTTTGAGACAGTGTCTCACAATATCACCCTTGGTAGAGTGCAGTGATATCACAGCTCACAGCAACCTCAAACTCTTAGGCTCCAGCGATTCTCTTGCCTCAGCCTCCCACGTAGCTGGAACTACAGGTGCCCACCACAACACCCAGCTTTTTTTGTTGTTGTTGCAGTTGTCATTGTTGATTAGCAGGCCTGGGCTGGGTTTGAACCCACCAGCCTCAGTGCATGTGGCCAGCACCCTAACCACTGTGCTACAGGCGCCGAGCTAGAAGAAAACGTTTATTGGGGGTTACCGTTTGAGCCAAGGCTTGGTTGGATGCTGGTAGAATTTGGACACATACGGTGGGAAAGGTGTTGCACGTGGAGAGACCTTAGCACATATACAAACTACAGATCAGAGAGCCCCGTGAGCTGTGAGTAGTGAGTTTCTAGAGGGCTTGAAGCTTAGGGTATATATGTGTTGGGTAGACAAGGGGACAATTGTAAGAGTCAAAGCCAAGAGGCAAATTGGACTTAACCATGAAGGTTCTTTCCATGCCCAGGCCTTTGGATTTTATTATTTAGAACATTGGAGACATCTCTGGAGTAGGGCTGTAAATATGGCTTAAATTGTCTTTTAGTTATATCGTCCCCATTATAAGAAGAAAGTTGCATTAAAAAGATAAAACAGCTGAGGTGGAGAATCCTATTAGGAAGCTAATTATTACAGTCTGAACCAGAATAGCAGATTATATGTTTCGTTTGTTTGTTTGTTGAGACAGTCTCCCTATGTTGCCCTCGGTAGAATGCCGTAGCCTCAGAGCTCACAGCAACCTCCGACTCTTGGGCTTAAGCAATTCTCTTGCCTCAGCCTCCCAACTAGCTGGGACTTACAGACTATTTTTTTGTTGTAGTTGTTATTGTTGTTTAGCAGGCCCGGGCCGGGTTCGAACCCACCAGCCCTGTTATGTGTGGCCAGTGCCCTCATCGCTAAGCCAGATATGTATTTTCTTAGCAGAGCTTAATTAAACATCTGTAATGTCTGCTAGGTACTTTGATAGACACTCATACTTTCAAATTTTTCCTTCAAAATGTCTTTACAACCCTGTCTCCCCCTTTACTTTCATGGGGCATCCTGGGATGCGCTGTAATCACTTCATGCCTGAGTTGTTATAGAGCCACGGTCCCTGCAGACTCCAGGCTCACTCTCCAGTTGCATTCATTTTGTGAACCACGAATATTACTATATGTGTCCTAAGTCATGTCAATTCTTTTAAAACTGCTGCCACCCCCCCCCCACCAATCAAGTATTAACTCCTTTTTTGGACTTCAGTGCCACCCTCCACTCTAACCCAACTGAGCAAATTTTTCTCGCACTGCCCAATACTATGTGCAGAATTGTTCTCATCAGTCTGATCTCCCCAAAGCATGCTTGCTCTGCCCCGAGCCTTCTCTCCTCTGACTGCCCTGCTGTGAATGATCTCTACATTTCCTTATTTAAATTCCTCCCATCTTTCAAGCCTCGGTGTAGTCTCAATTCCACCTCAAAAGTTCTTCTGTATCTTCTTTGAAAAGATTATTATCTTGTACTGTTTTTCTGCCCCATTATGTCCAGCTTTTCATTGGAGTTTCTGTCCTCAATTGTCCCATGGTGACATTATGGCTGTGGGAACATCAGCTAACCTAACCAAATTCCAGGTGGGAAAGAAAAATGGAACAGGCTCCCTCCCAACTGAGCCAGCTACCCTTGAAGAGCTCTCCTAGAAGTGCCACTGAACGACTGGCAATAGGTTGGCCTCATTAGTTGCCCCTTAGGTGCAGGGGATACATTTTTAGATAGAAATATTCAGGACTTCCATGATGAACAATTTCAGAGGGTCCCATTCACAGAAAACAATATATAGAAGGTGCCCCAAAAATGTATATACATTTTAAGAAAGGAAAAAACTGTATTAAAATTGTAATACTCAAATATACTGATAACAAAAAAATGATTAGGAGTCATGTTTGAGCACCTCTTAAATAATTGTAATAAATCAAAATGTGACGAGCATTACAATTTTAATACAGTTTTTTCCTTTCCTAAAATGTATGTGCAGTTCTTTGACACCCTCTATATAGAATGGAATGGAGTATTCAATATCCTTGGGGTGATGATGGCATGTATAGTATATAAAATGTTAACAAGATGCATAGTTAAGATTATTATACCTTATATATTACTGAATATATGTTTTACTTACATTTTAAAAAATTAATGGTTTCCCTAAGAATTGGGTGGTGTGGTAAATCTGGGCACATAACTGTGGGTAAAATTAATATCATTCTCTGAAGGAAGGGAGAATAGGTTAGGCATCTAAACGTCTTTCTTTGTCACAGGTATAGGACTTTTTTCTAAAGTCTATCAATACTTTTGACATGTTCACCAAAGTTCAAAGTGTCACAGTATTTGATGTAATATATGTATTGTAGAGGAAAAAATCAACATAAATAGGAGGTTTTTCTGTATATCATCCTAACCTCTGGTATAAAAAGAGTATTAAATATTTCTTTATGCTTTATATTAAGTATATTTCTTTTCTTTTCTTTGTTTTTTTTTTTTTTGAGACAGCATCTTGCTTTCTCACCCTCGGTTGAGTCTCAGGCTCAAGTGATTCTCTTGACTCAGCCTCCCACGTAGCTGGGACTACAGGCACCTGCCACAAGACTTGGCTACTTTTAGAGATGGGGGTCTTGCTCTTGCTCAGGCTGTTCTTAAACCTGTGAGCGCAGGCA
This sequence comes from Perodicticus potto, assembly GCA_963574655.1. NCBI lineage: Eukaryota > Metazoa > Chordata > Mammalia > Primates > Lorisidae > Perodicticus > Perodicticus potto. Next base: position 20,175 of record CAUYRH010009170.1, read on the forward strand.
ATCCCCCACCTCAGACTGCCAGAGGGCTAGGCTTAAAGGAGTGAGTCCCTGTTCCCGGCCTTATATTAAGAAGATTTTTTAACTTAATGTTGAAACATTTACATAAATTGAAAGCCTCGGCTTTAAAGAATGAAATATTGCATTTAAATTGTACTCATGCTACAGAATCTAAACAGTAAGTGGAAACTCAATGTATACTTTTGACTGCCTATGTACTTTATATAGTAAAATTAGCCAGGCATGATATGGCACATACCTTTAGTCCTAGCTATTCCAAAGGCTGAAGCAGGAGGTATCGCGTGATCCAGGGTTGTGGTGAACAGTGATTGCACCACTGCACTCCAGGCTGCGACACAGAGTGAGACCCTCAGAAAAAATAAAGTGACACGTGACTGGTTTGCTCTCGTATTAAGTATTTTATGTAATTTAAAATACATCATAAATAATAGCAATTAGCAAAGGACAGCATTTTCAAGCATTTGTTTCTCAGTATCTATGGATTAATGATGTTCACTTGTTTTTAAAGAAATGCTGTTTTTCTTACCTAGGTCCATCCTCAGCAGCACCGACTTCTTTTTGAAGTATTTGATGAAAATCGATTGGTAAGTTACATCGTACTTGCGTGGCATATGAAGCAAGGGCATATTTCAGTAGAGCAGTCAGGGGAACTGGGTAGGGATTCAGTGATTTAAGAGATGCTTCGGAGGGGCTGTGGGGACTCGAAGCAGAAGGATGAGGAAGGCACAATTTCTTTCCTTCTCCCTATGCTACCCTCTACCATTCCAGGCGATCTGCCCGCCTCGGCCTCTCAGAGTGCTAGGATTACAGACATGAGCCACCACGCCCGGCCTTGTTTGTTTGTTTTTTGTTTTAAAGCAAAGTCTTACTCAGGCCCCTGGGCTGGAGTGCCACAATGTCATAGCTCACAGCACCCTCAAACTCCTAGGCTCAAGCAATCCTCCTGCTTCAGTCTCCAGAGTAGCTGGGAGTACATTCATTTGCCACAACACCTGATTGATTTTTCTATTTTAAGTAGGGACATGGTGTCACTCTTGCTCAGGCTGGTCTCGTACTTCTGAGCTCAAGGGATCCTCCCTCCTCGGCCTCCCAGAGTGCTAGGATTACAGGTGAAAACCACCACACACAAAGAAACTAAAGTTAGATATTCATTTTGAAATGTTAGAAATATATATTTATTCAATGTAAATTTCAAGTGAAACGCCACTTAATACACAGAATACACAGAGAACTTTAGGATAACAGAAAACTGGGTAAATGTTAAATTCAATTAAATTTATAGTATCATGTTGATATAATTTATTCTTTTAAAATCTATACACAAAGCTCAAGTTCTGAGGTTTCCAGATTTATTTTTAATTTTCCTTAAAAATAATCTTCTGACCCTGAAATTAACTGAAGATTTATCTGGGTTCGTGGAATAGTTGCTCTTTGTACCGCCTAGTGCTCTGTAGTTTTTTTCCACGTTAGACTGCTCCACTGGGTCAATGCCTCTGTTTTGTCTTTTCCATGTGATTTTTTTATGCTGGAAAAATGAACAATCGGTGAACAGTCAGTGAACAATCCACATTACCAGCTACAAATGTTTCTTGACTTAGAAGTTCTTCAGTTTATTACCCCATCCTAATCCACGTCCTCAATGGTCTCTTCTTTATTGATTCCTGACCAGTTTAGCATCATTAACAACTCAGTCTATTTCCTTGTCAACTGATTAAGAAAATATTCATGTGGGGTGGCATCTGTGGCTCAGTGAGTAGCGCGCCAGCCCCATATACCCAGGGTGGCAGGTTCAAACCCAGCCCTGGTCAAACTGCAACAAAAAAAAAAAAAAGAAAAAAATTTGCCTTGAAAAAAAAAAAAAAGAAAGAAAGAAAAAGAAAATGTTCATGTGGCCCAGTGCCCGTAGCTCAGTGGTAAGGGCACCAGCCACATACACCAGGGCAGGAGGGTTAGAACCCGGCCTGGGCTTGCTAAACAATAGCAACTGCAACAAAAATAATAGCCGGGTGTTGTAGTAGGTGCCTATAGTCCCAGCTACTTGGGAGGCTGAGGCAAGAGAATTGCTTAAGCCCAAGAGTTGGAGGTTGCTGTGAGTTGTGACAACACAGCACTCTACCGAGAGCAACATAGTGAGACTGTGTCTCAAAAAGAAGAAGATATTCATGTGGTTCAGTTCTCACCAGTGTTGAGGGGTATAAGTAATTTTTCCTCTTATTTTTACACCACCAGAGGTGGTGTCATACCTGTTGGGATATCCACTTTCAGATCTTGTTGCAAAAAGCAATTAAGCTTAGTCAAAACAACTTTTATAGTTTCATTAAGTTCTAGATTGTGTGCTATCAATTTTTCTTCATCAATAGTTGTCTAATCAAGAAAAATGTTACACTGGTTCTCGTGAGTTCCTTTATATCCACTTAATTTTTAAGTGATCTCCAATTTTGTTTTTTTTGTTTTTTTTTTTTTTTTTGAGACAGAGCCTCAAGCTGTCACCCTGGATAGAGTGCTGTGGCATCACAGCTCAGCTCACAGCAAACTCCAATTCCTGGGCTCAAGCAAGTCTCTTGCCTCCGCCTCCCAAGTAGCTGGGACTACAGGTGCCTGCCACAATGCCTGGCCATTTTTTGTTTGCAGCCGTCATTGTTTGGCGGGCCCGGGCTGGATTTGAACCCACCAGCTCAGGTGTACGTGGCTGGCGCCTTAGCCCATTGAGCCACAGGCGCCGAGCCTGATCTCCAATTTTGAAGCCTCACAATGTTGGTTTACAACCTCCAATAAGTTCTGAGGTTCCCATTCCCTTTTATTTAAGTAAGATTACCAATGTTCAGGAAAAAAAAATTGTGCTTTTATTCAGAGACTCACATCTCTGATCAGTCTCTTGAGATATTTTCTCCATGTTGCTATTGAGTTTATCTTAGTGTTTCACAGACTCTTCAACCAATTTTATACCTTCTTGGTTAAAATATTTGAGTTCCTGTGACAGGCCTTCAGAATCAGCATAAAATTTTTTACCTTGAAAAGTTCTCTTGTTGATTATATCCTTAGGTTTCTGCCCTGTATTTTCTTGGACACCACTAAGTGGTTTCTGGATGTTTTCACACTTTTCCTCCAAAGCACAAAATCTCTCTGTCCAGAGATTTATTTACTGATGATGATCTTGCGAATAAGTTTGCCTTATCATCTTCAGGTCTTCAGTTAAGATTCCATATTGCTTCTGTGATTTAGCCAAGGAAGAAATTGTATTTTTTTGTAGTTCATGTAGCTTATTACAAAGTATACCGAGAAAGCCATCAAGTTCCTTTTTCTGATCTTCTGTCTCATCAGCCACAGTCAATGAGGCCTTGAAAATATGCTTTTAGTTGACCTCATTTTTAATACAGACACCACAGTGGGGGATAAAATCATTTCCAGGGAACTTAGAAGGTCAGTCTTAAGTATGTTAATCAATTCTTGCTGTACAGTTTTACTTTCTGCTAATGATGGTTCTTTTACATATCGTATTCAAAACCTGAGAAACATGAGTAGACACACTTTCTGGAATAGATCTGAGAGATCCAAGTGCTGTCGTAGTAATGGTGTCTATTGCAGAGACGCCAGAAGACACATTACCACACAAGGTCTTCCTGCATGGCCTTTCGTTTTGAGCCACCATCTTTAATTAGTTCTTCCATATTACTAAACAGGCTGTTTAAGATTCTGAGTTTCAGTATTGTGTTGGTCAGTTGCCTTCTTATGGTCCTGTTTGGAATGGAGAAGAAGACCCATCTTTAAGTACCATTATCAGTAAGATTCTTCAACTGTGCTAAGCAGCTTGCTGGCAGCATCAGGAAGTTTCTCTTCAGTACTTTCCAAAACTGATGTGATATATTCGTCTTTAACAAGTTGTAATTTAGTTTCTTGAAAATGTTTTTAAGTGGTTTCAAGTTCCTGTGTCTTATTTTGCAGGTCAAATTTATACTGGTCGGGTTCATTTTTATTATTCTTAAACAACCCTGTAACCCTACTTAGTTCCTCCTCAACAGCACCAATTTTTTTCAATAAATCTATAATCTGTTCTTCTTAAACAGTTAATTTTCCATTCATGGCTCTAGAATTTTCTTTGGAAATGTACACTCCATTTTTCTCACAGGCTGTGGCAAGATCTTATTTTAAGTGCTCTATCTCTTCTGTATACTCCTTACTTAATAAGAGCTTTTTTGGTGAGTTTCTGATTAACTTCAGGCTTATTCATTATGTTTTTTGCTCTCTGAGCACGTTCCAAGGTACTCTGAGTTTCCTCAAGATGGAGAGATATAGGAGAAATTGTTGCAATTGTAGATGTTCTTGTATGCCTCCCAAAAGAATCCTGGAGGATCCTAGTTAGTTTAGATTCTCAGTAAGGAACATAGGGTGCTCTTTCTATAGGAGCAATAGTAACCTTTCCCAAAGTCAACAGGAATTCATTGATATTTCCAGCTTTCCAGGCTGTCTTATTAACAGCTCCAAAACAATATTTTCAGTTACTACAAGATCAACCAAGTTGAACTTTCCAATTTTAACAAGCCCTTCTCCCTCAATTGTAGCTTCTTTCATACGTCCCTAACAGAGAAAACTGAGTGGGAACACTGGAGTATTCATTCATCACAGTGGCTGTAGTTGTCCTTTTTGTTTCTCCGTTTTCCAAGGTTTGATGCACTTCATTTAAGTTGTGTGCTGTAATTTCTTCTAAAACCTTTGATTATCACTCCTCTCTTATTTCGGGGATCACACATCTGTAATCTCTCAGAAGCGTCAGAAGATGTATTAAAAGATCAAAAAGTTCTTCATTATAGATTTCCAACAGAGACACTTCAAAAATTCAGCCATTATCAGTAAGTTTCTCAAAAATTTGATGAAGGGTATGTAGAATTATACCATCCAAGGCATCCTTTCCCAGGTATACCCTTCATTAGGTGACCTGTCACCTTCCGTGGCAGAAGTTTTTCCAGTTCCAGTTCAGCCATCTGCGAAGATAGTACGATTATAGCCTATCATATCTTTATCCAAAAAAAAATTTTGTTAAGCCTCAGTTTGTTTAGCAGAAGCTCCAAAAACCATATAAAAAGCATGTATCCTTAGCCGGGCGCTGTGGCGGGCGCCTGTAGTCCCAGCTACTTGGAAGGCTGAGGCAAGAGAATTGCCTAAGCCCAGGAGTTGGAGGTTGCTGTGAGCTGTGACTCCACAGCACTCTACCAAGGGCAATAGAGTGAGACTCTGTCTCTACAAAAAAAAAAAAGCATGTATCTTCCCAGAGCTGGTGTCAGCCACTAACTTCTCACGCACAATCACATTCTATTGAATGGGCTTTCAGTTCTGCCAAGTTAAACGGTCACCACCTGGATGTGCTTCCCTTCTCCTCTTCTCAGAGGAGTTTGGCTGGGATGCCATTGATGCAGGACAGGACAGCTCTACAACCGCTGCCTTGGCCCTGGCGGTGACGGATGAAGAAACCGGCTTGAAAAAGAACCAACCACCTGTGCGGAAAACACTGGCGCCTTGCTGTCTGCTCCTCGTGCACATCTGACTG
>CAUYRH010009171.1:0-34343 GCA_963574655.1 Perodicticus potto
TGTTAGTGCCACAGTCCTAACTGTGATCCTTGATCCTTGATCTTTAGATTAAGGTGGTATTTTCCAAAGGGAAAAATAGACTTATATTACTGGGGAAAGATGTGATAAGTTTAGGTAGTTCACAAACAGTCATTCAGTTGTGTTAAATGACATAACAAAAAAGTGATTCATATTTTGATTTTCTTTCATTTGTGATAAAATTGTAAATGTATATTCACCCTTAAGCAATCAACATTAAATCCTAACATTCTAGAGTAGACTTGAATGTATAATAAAATAGAATTATTTTTTTACAGGTATTTCATAAAGCAGATATTTCACTAATTTTCCTTACAATTTTCCTCAATGTACCTGAATTTAGTCCTAAATTTATACCACCTACCATTAAGGAGGAAGAATTTTCTGGATCATTATGTCTACAACCTTGACCAGATGTCTAAGGTAAAGTGTTGCTAGATCATGCCATCCACATACTTTGGAGAGTAAGTTTATTACCAGTAGTTCTGTTTAAGAACAAGAGAAAACTGAGCTATGAAGAACTGCTCATGGTCATGTGCACCCGCACCACCTACCTATAGAAACTCCAGTTGTATGACTCACCAGAGGAGCCTGACCCCGAGTCAGCTGGCAGCTTGAGCACCTGACCCTAGCTGTTGGCTGGTGTCCACCCAGAGGAGGACTCCATGCCTTTGCGGCTGCTGTTTCCTGTTGCCCCTGTCCCAGAAGACTCTGACTCAGTCCTGTTTGCAAGCACAGCCCCTATGGGGCATGAGTGATGGAGAAGACAGGCCAGTGTTATCGAGGGACCAGGGCTACTATGACTGCTGCAAAGTGGCTTCAAATGCCACTAGGCTTCAAATGCCAGTGCTCTGCTCCCACAGGGACACTCTGAAATCTGCTCCCAGCTCAGACTTTATTCTCTGCAGCTGGACTTTTTCAAAGTTGTAACCCTCCTCATAAAGATGCTCATGCTGGCTGTCAAAAGTACATTATTGGATTTACTAGGAAGAAATATAGAAATAATAGAAAAATCACCTGGCTCCAATCATTATTTCCTAGGGGCCTCGAAGCAAATAGTCCATAAAGATCTCAGAAAGCTCTGTTTTATTTACAATTAATTAATTCATTTTAATATAGTTTTATTTGTTCACTTAGTGTGATTTCTTTCTTATAACTAACGGCTAAGGTAAGAAAATAACTCAGTTTCAAACTGTGGTGCCCCTTTGTCTTGTTCTCTGAAATATGCATTTCCCTGTCTGCATTTTCAGAGTCGCAACTTGGGGTATCTATCAAGTTTGTTTCTGAAAATCCCCAGATCCACAGCTCCAGAGGTTAGTAGATTTGCTCTACCTCGCCTCCAAACACAGTAAATTCCCTTTCACTGTTTTCACTGCCAGTCCGCAGGGAAGATTATTATTTCTGCTTGCCCCCTCTGCATAAGAGCAAAGAGCTTCAGTCCACTGTAGGTATTCCTTGGGAATTGCTGTTTGAGCAATGCTGTTTGGGAATTCCTTGAGAATTGCTGCCACATTCTCCCATCATAACCACAGTAATTATGCTGCTTCTGCTGAGACTGTCAGTGATGGCCATTCCCCGCACCTACAGTGTGACCATTTGCTGGGCACCACAGCAAAAGTCACATGCGCCAGATGACAGTGTCTGGAGAGCCAGGTGTAATAAATAACCTCTATTTTCCAGGTGAGAAATCCAAGGCGCAGACAGTGACTTTACCCAACTTGCACGGCTGGTGAGTAAAGGTCTGAGATTCTGGGTCCCAGGGCCTAGGGTTCTAACAACTGTGGTCCTTCCTCCAGCCACATGGCCTCCTTAGGGAAAGGGAGGAATTAAGTTATGAGAAATGTCCCCTCCCTCTGGAGTCCTTGCCTGACACGCCGCCGTTCCCCTGCTGCCGGACTCAGTCTCCAGGGACCTGGCTCTCCTCATATAGCGTGAATCACTCTCACCTCTTCCCGCGCTCACTTCATTGTCAATACTGTGCACTTCTTGGAGGCAGGGTTTGAAATATTTACGTAGTCCCCACAAAAAGCATCTCACACAGAGTAGGTGCTCAGGAAATGTTGCCAGGGGCGAAGAGACTTATTTTTGGTGAATGGGGAAAGAAATCAAATGGCTATGAGCCTGCAGGTGTCTGAGGAGCCTATGCCTCCTGTGGCCCCTGGGCACAGGCACACCTGCTCGGAGAAGGGGCTAAAAGAGGTGAATAAACTCTCTTCAGGGTTGAAATCTCAGAGCTGTGACATACGTGCTTTCCTAAAAGGGAAGGCATGAGGAGCGCTGTGGGCAAGGAAAAGGGATTAAGACAGTTCCAAAGTTCACAGCCTCCTGCCCCTCCCTGGCTCTGGGGCAGGGCACCCCGTCCAGCGTTTTGCTGAGGGTGCCTCGCCCACGGGCATCAGGGTTAGTCCCGACTATGTACTTACTATCCCGGGCCCACAAAGCACTGTTCTTGCTCTCACTCTCAGAGGAAACAGCTTCTGTTATTTTTAAAATAAATCTTCCATGCGTGTATTTACTGCAACCTTACACCACCACTCGGTTCCAGTTTTCAATCACCCAGATATGCTCTCCTTAATGACTTTAATTGAAGCAGCACACTGCCACATGGTAAATATCATTTGGAGGCTAATCGTCACTTTCCTAGGAATGCTCTGGGGACTGTGGCAGGGGTACCGGGAAGCCTTGGTGTGTGAGTCGAGTTCCATCTCTGTAAGGGAGCGTCAGAGGCTGGGGAAGGCTGCTCGTGAGGAACCCCCTCATTTCTTTTTATCTCTATGGTTTACTACGTGGCTCGCCAAAGCCTGTGACTAGAGGGCAGCATGGCACTCCTGCAGGGGAGGGTGTGTCACTCTCAGCTTGAAGGGAATGTCGGCGGTCACTGACCTGTGGTGCTCACCATGTACTTCCACTTGACCACATAGGCGTCCCCCTCGTGGAACTGCCCGATGCTCTGCTTGGGGAGCCTGCTGTAGTCGAACTCCAGGATGTGCCAGACATCCACGGAGATGCTGGAGATCTCGAACTGCCTCCTGTCCTGCCCCTCCACCAGGCCGTAGCCCCGGCCGACATTGACCCCATCCAGGACGGTGCACACTGTCACCTGGGGCACGGGCACCATTCGCGTCACGTCGTAGGGCTTCACATCAGCCCTCGGGTCTTCCTGCAAGGGAACATGAAATCATGAGGTCAGCTGCCGCTGTGTCTACAGCCCTTCCTTGTCACACTGGATGCTCTTTCGACTGCCCGTGGGACGGCACAGAAGCACAGCTGTCACTCTCCGTCTCTGGTGCTTAACTGCATTTAGGGGAGGATGTGTGTCCAGCAAAGACCGGGAGGCCTGGATACCTGTCACTGTAACACTGCCAGGGATGTCTGAAGACAGGCACAAATGGGGCTATTTTCATCTCCCTGAGTTAGATTATAGTTGGAGACATGTCTGCTGCTTTATCAGTGAGTCCTTGGAAGCCTGCTTAGCTTCAAAGACACTTTTCTTTGTGTGTGTGCTCATTTATTTTTTATTTTTAAACAATTAAAGAAATTTTAATTGACATATTGTAGTTATACATATGTGTAGGGTGCAATCTGGAATTTTCTTACATTTGTATTTGTTGTATGAGGGAGGGATAGAGAGGCAGGATGGGGAGCGTGTGGTCATTGGGTACGGAGTGACAATTAGATTAAAAACAAGCTCCAGTGTCCCGATGCACAGGAGGGCGATTACGGCAAATAGTCAGGTATTGTACGTTACTAAACAGCTAGAAGAGACGTTTCTGAGAAATGGTCAGTCCAAGAGGTGAGGAATTTGCTCAGCACCCCGATTTGGTTATTACACATCAAGACCACCCGTCTTGGGACTCAAACTGAGCCCTGAGGTTGAGGCTTCAGCACCCAGACTACCTTCTGTGGGGTGAGCTCCCCGGCCGCCTTCTCACTGGGTCTCTTCAGCTCTGTCCAATCCAGAAACTTCTCTTTGAACAAAATAGTCTCATTGTGCTCTGTGAGTCTCCCAAATATGGCCCAATCAGGCCGCCCCTGTCCTTTTCTGTAGGAAGTAGATAGGAAAAAACAAAACAGAACAAGGTTAAGCCCTACGGAAGCAATGAATCAAAAACACACACACAGGCTATTAAAAAAGAAAAACTCAAAAAAGAAAAAAAAGAAGAAAAAGAAAAACTCAAAATACAGAAGTGGTCTATAAAACAAGTGGTTTATTTTCACTTGTTTGACTGATATTGTTTTAGCCTGAGTCCTTGCAAGGCTGTGTGTCTGCAAGGTCAATGTGCCTGCGTGTGACAGGTAACACATAGGACTGGATTCTTCTTGCTTCTAGCACGTTCTTGTCTTTGGGATCTCAGGACAGGTGGGAGCCACGTGTACACCTTCACTACTTCATGCTACCCAGCCACCTGCCGGTGCTTACTGAGTTTCCCTCCAATTAACAGATGCAATGAAGAAGTATCTAGTTCTGCGTTCTCTATTATTTCACTCATGTTACGAGGAAGCTCCCCAGAGTACAGGGATCGTCTCTGTTACTAAAGTGAACACACTTTGGTATCTCCCAGGGCGAATCTTTGCACATTTATTTCTAGGCCACTGGCCAGGGCAGCAGGCAGGAGAGCAGGACTCAGGAAATGACGCAGATTGACCTGGAGGTCTTGGATGGTCTCGGGATTTTAGAATTTGGCGCCGTAGCCAAGAAGGCAGGTAATTTACAAAAAGGCGGAGCTGAGGAAGTATAATACAGGCGGTGGGGAGGTACGGCCCTGGGAATACCCAGCAGCTGTTCCTCTCCCTCAGCAGTGTCTGGTCATGAACTGGAATCATGGTGTGACCCTGCATGGGTCACCTCTTATTTGGTCAGGACTACAGTTTCTGGCATTATGGCTGAGGCACATCAACAAGGCTGTTTTTTCAAAGGAAACTGAGAGGATGAAGCGCAGAACACGGACACCTCCGCCTCATGCTCTCACCCAACGTTAGGACCCAAATATCAGCAATGATGGGGATTTCACAGCTGCCTGGAAAGGCTGTGGACTTTAATCTGAGCAGACCCGAATGACGGCCTTTCATGTCAATCCTACTCTGCAGACTTGCTGAGATGACTAGGGAAAGGGCCCTGGGCTGCTGCTTTCGACATCTGCCTTTTATGATTTGAAGCAAGAACCCAGAAGATCGCAGCATTCGGGGGGTGACCCTGGAGCGGGAGCCAGGTGTGTTTCGCCACCTCCTTCCCTGACTTACACGCTGGAACTGGGCTCAGTGATTTCAGCCTACTTGTTTTTAGAAGATGTTGAGTGTGTAATCTCGGCTGCACCTTGAAATTCCTAGGAGCTCATAAGATACACTGACATATAAGCCCCACCCCATAGGAACTGAAAACAACTCTCTAGGCAGGGCCCGGCAAATGCATTTTGTTTTAAAAAGCTCTTCATTTGATTCTGTCTCAGAGATGTTGAAAACCAGTGGGTGAGGTGCTTGCTGGTCTATCTGCACCTCTCTGATTATGTCACCGGTACCATTGGTCATCATGCAAATTTTATGCAACACTAATTCTTTCTTTTACAACACCAAATAAAATATTTTTAGTCATAGTTCAGTCCGAAAACACCAGTAGTTACAGTGCTAACATTAAATGCACATTTGCTTAAAAAAGGATTTAAAAATTTTTCACTGCACTGATATAATTATTTATGATTTGTATCATGATAATTAATAATAAAATCAGTAGTTGGACTTTAAAGTAGGAAACTTGATATTTGGATACCAATTCAAGGAAAATATTTAAATGAGGTTGCATGATTCCCAAGAGTCTGCTGGCATATCTATTTCTAATTTATTATATGGCACATATAGTTTCAAAGCACTTTTTGGGAGGGGGTCTGGTAGTTAAAAAAAAAAGCACTCTTTTGCTGTAAGAATTCTTTTTTAATAATCATATTTCTTAGAGTTTGCGCATATCCTGTTGATTTGCCAAAATGACCTGAAAAAGTACTATAGGGAGTATTAAAATTACAATCATTATTTTAATAGCAGATTCTCCCCACCAAAGGCATAAAGGCATAAACATCGCCTACTGCCAAATCCTGGAAATCAATGGCTGAATTCCAGATCCCAGGACACTTTTCAGATCAGCATGTAATTTGTTTAAACAATTGCTATTCATCTGCCTCCATAACGGTTGGAATGCTGCAGGTGGGAACCATTTGTTCACTTCAAGAAATTAAGTATAATGCAAACATGTTCCAGAAGATTATAACATCCATATTTCCAAATTAGGTAAAAGCTAAAGAAATGTTCTTTTTGCGAATATTCACGGGACAGTGCGTGTAATCATCTATGAAAGCCAAATCTAGAAAGAGCGACAGTAGATGACTATGGCAGGAAGCAAGATCTGGTTATGAGCCACACGTGGGCTGGAGCAGTACCTGGGAATAAGCGGATTGCATTCTCCAGGATCCAATGGGTTGATGTCACAATTCTCATAGTCAAAGGTTCCGTTCCATAAGTGCTTTGCCAGCTGAAATGCTATTTTTCGTTGTGCTAATGTGACTTCTTTCCCATGCCACACATAAACTTCACTACCAAAATCAAACACCAGTACCTGGGGAAATGGCATAGAATTTGTTAACTTCAAAGATGTGCTCGAAGAGAATCAGGGTCTCTGCTGACAATGAGTTACATGGGCAATGACACAAATCTTAACGGGGCGATCCATACAAACACAGAAAAGGTACAAGGTCTGATCAGATGGCACTACTCTGTCTACTATGTCAGCCTCTGCCCTGAGGGGTGATTTCTTTCTCCTAATGTCCTAAATGCCCAAGTTAATGCTCCCTCTTCGGAACTCTTAAATCACTTTTGATTCATAAAAGAGTCATTTAAGTACATCTCATCTTCTTTCCTTCCTCCCTCTCTCCCTCAACTGCTCGCTCACTCACATAACATATAAAGGACGCTTCGTGGATACCAGACTCCGCTGTATTCTTTCTCTCCTGCACATAATTCCAAGATCCTTAAGGGCAGAGATTACACCATACAGATACATATATAGTGAGAACTGACTGCTGATTACTAAGCGTTTGCTATGTGTGTACATGAATGCAAGGCTATTTCTTATTTCCACGTCTGTGGTTTCTCCCATCATTTCCAGCAATCCAAATTTTACTTAACTCTAAACTAGAATTAATTTCAGTTTCTCTATAAAATGATTCCCAATTAATTTTCTGTGATGATTTTTCTCATTTAAACGCCCACACATATCACACTCTCAGTCAAGCTTTGGGTTAGAAATACTCTTCTATCTAGTGAAATCGAAGGTCATTGTGCGTCTTCTCTTTGTTTCCTCAACATTTACCATATTTGATAGTATATGTGTAATTAATAAATATTTACCAGCATGGGAGGAACAGAACAGCACATTATTTGGCAAATCCACACATTCTACATGCATGCATCTAGTATTCCTCCAACTGAAGGACTGAAAAATATTTAATGTTTATTAAAAATTCCAGAGAGAGGGCTAAGGAATATTTACATTTTGCCTAAAGTATAAAAGCCTCCAGTGATCCTTGTTGCCTCTGAACAATACTCTGAATTCTATGTTGCTATTTAAGATGGCTGTAATGGTTTGAAATTATAAATACCCTTCAAAAAGCTGTAAACATTCTGCAGTCAGTACTAACACCATCTTTTGGGCACTTATATCTGCTTTAATGGGCTGCCCTGTGCAAAGTGTGCTCTCAATGTACCTTCTTATTGAAGGGTGGAGCCCACCCACAGTACCTCTTTTGGTTGTAGCAGGGAGCACTTTGGAATTTTCCCCCAGTAGTCATCATCAGGAACAAGTTTGTCATCCATGAGACGGTAAATGCAGTTTGTTTCTATGATAGCCGTTTCATATAGCTCATCTTCTTTTGGGTCTCCAGCAGCTTGGGGATAAGAAGAACAGGAGCGCATCACATTTTACCCTGATTGGTTTAGAACAATGACCAAAGGGAAAAGAAAGGAGATTCAAGTCTCATCAACCTCTGAGATACAATAAATTCTCACATTGGTAAGTGGTTTGGCCACCCAGGAGTTTCCAGAAGTCTTTGGCTGCATGCGTGTGTGTATTAATCCCTTCTTCAATAGTTTGGATATAAGTAGCTCTACATCCAAGTTCTCTCTTTGTCTGAATTAAAGTTGCAAGTTCTGAGGCCTAAAAAAAGAGAGGAACACAATTACTTGGGTAGAAAACCCCACGTCTAGACAGAGTGGCACATGTTGAAATCAGAGAAGAGAAACACTATGTCTGCAAGAAAAACCTGTGATCACAGTTATGGGTGGATGCTGGATATTGGGGATTTTCAATAAAGGCAAGAAATTCTAAATACAGGATGGGGAAATTATAAATACAGTCTGGTTATTGAGGATTTTCAATAAAGGCAAAAAATTATAAATACATCAATTTTTTTGAGCAATAGTTCTTAATCTTCAGTATTCCATAGGTCATGTGGAGGCTTTTAAAAATTACCCATTCTTTGAGCTTTATTCTGCAGGACTCTCTGCAAAAGGTCTGTGGGGAAACTTCATAGGTATTCAGGATAAAGAACTTTGAAGTGGGCTCGGCGCCCGTAGCTCAGTGAGTAGGGTGCCAACCACATACATCAAGGCTGGCGGGTTCGAGCCTGGCTCGGGTCTGCTAAACAACAATGACAATTGCAAACAAAAAATAGCCGGGCGTTGTGGTGGGCACCTGTGGTCCCAGCTACTTGGGAGGCTGAGGCAAGATAATCACTTAAGCCCAAGAGCTCTGTTGCCATGGCATTCTACCAAGGGCGATGAAAGCTTGAGACTCTGTCTCAAAAAAAAAGGAACTTTGAAGTGGAACCAGTTCCTTTTTTACACAGGAGTAAGGTGTAGGTCACAGACCTTCTAAAACATTCCCATAAGCACCTAACAGAAGCTTTTTAGAGAGACATTCAGGAAAAGAAATACCACCCATCCCTTTGCACTTGAAAGACACACCTGGCACACTTGAGAAGCTTTTTAACGATCTGACAACTGAAAGAACATTCCATGGGCATCCAAAGGAGATGTTACCTAAAGTGTTTTTATTTTTAATACCAACCTTGGCCTTTTCAATGACGTTTGCAAACTCTCCCACCCACAGGAAGCAGTGGTGGGGAGACAGCAGGAGGAAGCAGTCCCCACTGTTGAGTGACAAAGCTCGAGGTTCCACCAGCCTGGTCTGCACGTGTCTTCTCCCTGGACACGAGGCAAAGAGTCACCACTGCTTTCCCAGACGGAAGAACTGGGATTGAGACATACTCCACATCTAGTGCGTCCCTGTTACAGACTCTTTCCATTCCAAAGAGTCTGTCTATGTGACCCTGGGCGGCACGGCGGGCTTTAAAGTGGACGCCTTGATGGTTCTACCCATCATTTCCCCTGGAGTCACCACACTGCTTAGGACAGAGTATGGATAAATGAAGGGCCCATTCTCTGGGGAAATGGGCAAACATTGAGCTCCCCTCTCTCTTCTCCCGGGGCCTTTCTCTCCATCCCAGTAACATCTCCTCTACGCTCAGTGAGACTCCTGAGCCACGCACTCCTTTCACTTAGGATCTCCCTGTCCAGAGCTGTCACTGTGTCCATAGAGAGGTCTCCAGCGGAGGGATGCACAGCTCTGCACAGCTCAACACCTCCTCCTGGAGATTGGTTGATTTCCTGCCTTCCCCAGCTACACCCTAGTGTAGTCTCTGGGCTAGGACATGTCACAGAGATGGGTTATGTGGGCTTCCCACTAGTCTTTGTAAAAGGATAATAGTTATGCAAGAACGCACCAGACCCATCAGGAAGGCAGAGTATTTCACCCCTTGTCCTCCTGAGGAGTCACCTCTACAGCGGCCACCAGGAGGCTGCCATGTGTCTCTCTTCCCGGCCCAAAGCGCCCTGCTGTCTGTGAAGCCTCCCTAGGTAGGGATAGGACAAGGATGCCAGCAGAACCCAGGGGGCATCGTTCTCTCCCACCTTCCCTTGCTTCTTTCCCCAAGAATTTGCCTTTCTCCCTCCGGCCTGTGCTGACTTTTGCTTATCTCCACAAGAAGTGAGTAGAGAGCAGAGAGCCACTCTGATGGCGTTGTGTACCATGTACGGCTGGGCTGTGGGGCAGGGCAGGGGAAGGCAGGTGCAGAGGCTGGGACTCGAGAGTGGGGGTTGTCTGGGTTTGAATCCAGCTCTGCCACTTGGCATCTGCTGTGACTTTAGACATGTTACGAACCTCCCGAGGCCCCCATGGGCATAATATTTCCCACCTCATTGAATTTTGGGACACTCAAGTGAGAGAGGGCAGCACGACATGTGGCACACAGAAGGTTCTCAACAAGCCTGCACTCCTGTCCCATGCAGGGAATCCAGGGAGCAGTCAGGCCTGGGACGTGGCCAGGCGGAAACCACCGGTCAACGTGCAGTTCCTCCGGGCTGCCCACGGCACCTTTGATCTGTAGCAGCATCAGCTTCTTGTAGGGCACCGCGCTGTTGTTGGAGTTCTGCTCCGTCAGGTTGACGCTCCGCAGGCAGACGCTGCTGAAGTTTTCCTTACTGGCTAATCCTGCCAGAGTGACTTCCGAGAAGTTGGAATTGGAGGACCCTGGGCAGGTTAAACACGGAGACACAACACCGGGGGAGGCATGAGTGTTAGTCAAAAGGACAGTACTTACGACCAGAAAGCTTAGACACATGGGTGGTGCCTGTGGCTCAGTGGGTAGGGCGCTGGCCCCATATACCACAGGTGGCCTTGAGAAGGGCTGGCTTCTGTATTAGTAACTCTCAGCCTGGGACAAACTGCAACAAAAAAATAGCCAGGCATTGTGGCGGGCGCCTGTAGTCCCAGCTACTCGGGAGGCTGAGGCAAGTGAATCGCCTAAGCCCAAGAGCTAGAGGTGGCTGTGAGCTGTGATGCCACAGCACTCTACCGAGGGTGACAAAGTGAGACTCT
The DNA here is from genome assembly GCA_963574655.1 of Perodicticus potto. Taxonomy (NCBI): domain Eukaryota; kingdom Metazoa; phylum Chordata; class Mammalia; order Primates; family Lorisidae; genus Perodicticus; species Perodicticus potto. The sequence goes on from CAUYRH010009171.1 coordinate 10,997, forward strand.
GTCTCTAAAAAAAAAAAAAAAAGAATTAAGACACAGTCCTGAAAGTATAGATGGCTTGTTGCCAGGAGTCACACCTCACCATGCAGAGGGACGAGAACTGAGCGACAAAGTGTGGGCCAACTACCTTCATCGGAAACCAGGGGCTGAACTCTTCTGCTGTAGTTCCACACAGAGCTGTTAGGAATACTATCAACTTTTCGACCTTGGACTGTGTTCGCAAGGGTGAGTATTGGACGTCTTTCACTAAGCATCTCTTAGGACACTGTGTAAGGGATGATTAGGTTCTAATCTTCTTCTGGCGGCAAAGTGATCAACTAAATGACACTTGAGATCTTCTGCTCGCAGACCTAAGGCGGTAACCCCTTGGGTTCCAAGGCACACTAACAGACATCTCTGGGGAGCTCAGACCCCATCATGCCATCCCCAGAGCCCCCAAACGGGGAGGCAGAAGAAGAGTGTGTAAAACTTGTGCCCACAAACCTTTATGTCTCCAACTTAGTGTTCTTAAAAATGTGTATGCTGGAGAGAACTTTAGAAAGTTATTTCACTAGGATTAGGTTGGAAGAAAAATACCTGACAATTCACCTGGCGTGGTGATTTTGGAATATACTTTCTTAGTAAACTGGATATAACCGAGAGCCCCAACCACATCATGTAAATGCTATTTAATATAGTTCTAAGAAAAATGTTAGGAAATAGATTTATGAGTTCTATAGAAAAATGAAAATTACGGCAAGAATGTTCAAACTATCAGGATTACATGTGCTGTTTCTGAACTGTAGAAGCCTACATCACTGAGCAGTGTGGCTCAGCCTAAAGTGAGACTCTGTCTCTAGAAAAAAGAACTTTTTTTAAGAGACAGAATCTCACTTTGTGGCCCTTGGTAGAGTGCTGTGGCGTCACAGCTCACAGCAACCTTCTAGAAGCTCCTTCCTCAGCACTCCCGATACCCCCCACCATCCAACCTACAGCCCATTGAGGAGTAGAGGGGCCTACCAAGATCAACTGGAGAAGGGCTGGCTTCTGTATTAATTAAACGTAAAAATCCAGGATTAGAAAAAGCAGTCATCTGGGCCATTTTCCCACGAGAGATCAAGCGCTTTACTGTTGAATAAAATTAAGTGGAGAAATGCGTATCTACAGAGCTAAAAGTGGGAGGAATCACAATAACTCACAAACATCCTTCTCCTCCAACCTCCTGAAAGGAAACTGAACCAACGGAATAATTTGAATTAACCGACTGAGTAGACGATTCATCCTATAAGAATTTCTGGGAAGAACCTTTAAGTTCCAGGCGGGCGTGCAAGTGTGTGTGAAGCCTCATTCATTTTTATTTCATGAGTGTTTTTTCGCAAGGCAGAAAAACAAGACATGATAAAAGTTGGGGAGTAAGCAGCTCGCCTGCACTCACTCTTTTCTACTTTCATCCTCTTGGACTCCATGAAGGCCACGTTCAGTCTCTGCTCGGTGTACTCGTGCAGGAGGTCGTCTCTGGCCGCCAGCATCTTCAGCGGGTTTTTGGAAGCCTGGACCCGGCGCTTGGGCCTAACTGCGCGCTTGTGCTCGGCCACTGAAGAAGTCAATCTGTGGAGCAAAGCAGAGCCCCGGTCTTAGCCTGTGATTCCAACCTCACCTGCTTTATTAGAGGTTTTTGGACTTCACTATTTTATTTTCAAATTCCTTATAAACCTTTAAAGTTCTTTCTTTCGTGGAGTCACAGCACCCTGGAGATGGAAGGAAGATTCAGGCCCACAAAGCTCACATCCCAGCCCTTCCCAGACGTTCCCAATCACTCACGCCCCTGGACCTCTGCCTGGAGGGGCATCAGAAACCTCCGAGCGGCTGTCGGGGTTGAGGAGCTCTTTCCTATCCTTATTATGCCATGCACGGGTTCTAATTCTCTCTTTGGAATCATATACCCAGAGATCTCCTTCTTGTCTCTGGCAAGCCCTTCACTACTCCTTGATTCAATCATTTTTGCTCCAGACTAAACTTTTTCCTTCCAGGAACTCGCCTCTACTCAACCCCTTTTCTCTCTCTGAAAAATAACCCCTATTTAGGAGAGTACACTGAAATAAAATAGTATTCTCAGAGCCACCTGTGACTACGCTGCTCCCTTATTCTTCAGGCTGGAAAACCAGACTGGGGAGGTGAGCAGACCCCAGTGACGTGATCTCACAGCAGACAGCTTCCACCTGACAGGTTTGTGCAAGTATACAACCGTATGCTTAAACTATTATATGTAACAATTTAAACAATGACACTAGGTGGGGAGAAGTCTGAGAAATGGTTAGGCAACTATGTGTGCAAATTCCAAAATATGATTTTTTGGGAAACAGAGTCTCATTCAGCCCTGGGGTTGAGTGCTGTGGTGTCACAGCTCACAGCAACCTCACACTTTTGGGCTTGAACAATCCTCCTGCCTCAGCCTCCTGAGTACTGGGACTACAGGTGCCTGCTACAATGCCCAGCTGATTTTTATATTTTCTTTTTTAATAGAAACGTGGTCTCTCTCTTGCTCAGGCTGGTCTCACACTTCCTGAACTCAGGAGATCGTTGGCCTCTTAGAGTGCTAGGATTACAGGTGTGCACCACGGTCCCTGGCCCCAAAATATTACTTTGATGTGGGAAATCACATGGCTCATTTTCCTTAAGGTAAAAAATTGAAACAAACTGAAATATGCAAAAAGTGTATCAGGAATGCTTATGGAAACCATTTATGGTGGCGGAACAGACAGTCACTCTGATAACTCCGTAGGAAAGGTGTAGGGAGATTTGTAGGCTTGCTTGCTGAAAAGTGCAGGCGTGACCCCACGCGGCGGATTGCTGTGGGTTTAGCCTCCGCAGCAGACACCTCCCTGCTTCTGGTAATAGCATCTGGGTTTTCCTTCTGGAAACCACCTCACCCCACCCCCACGATGGCTTGCAGGGGCTCCAGTTCTGGCCGGTCAAGGTCTTCTATCCTGTTGGCCATGGTGATTGGTCTAGGGATGAACTTAGGGCTCAAACTGGACTCATGAACATCAAATGTGGAACTTCTGCTTGAACAACTGGGAAGAGAAGGCTTGTGCTAGGTTGGCCAAGTGCGCAGCCTGCAAATCCAGAGGCAGGGACGCTTCTGTCACTGGGTGGCCACAGACTGCAAGTGAGGCCAGTCCAAAGAAAAACAGCCGAGAGAGAGAGAGACCATGTTCTGAGGAGCCAAACGCGGGTCACGCCTGCACTTTTCAGCAAGCAAGCCTGCAAACCTCCCTACACCTTTCTTTTGCTAAAGTCAGGCTTGGCATTTTTCTCTGACACCAGCAACTGAAAGAATTTTAATGCCATAATCATTTTTCAAGGTTAGGCGGTTTAGTCATGTTCTCATGTAAAGAGAGACTCCTGGACTTAGACACCACTAAGAAACCCTCAGATCTATTGCTTTTACACATAATTGCAAGCTGAGTAACATTCTTTACTGATTTTCTAGATCACTGTACTAATTTGAGCCCCTGTCATCCAAATATTTTTCTAAGTTAGGAGTAAGAATCCGATACGTCAAATGAAAGACAGGTGTGGAAATCTCTGCTAAGTGATATTAATCTAGAAAGTTGCAAAACAATATTCAAGGTATGTGAAAAATCTAGGGACACCATCTTTATGGAACAGGATGAACATCTGTGGCACAGGTGGTCTGCCTGAAGCCACATCTGGTCTGGGGTCTGCGTGTCTTTATCGACCCTGCAGCACCGTGTGCCTGGCTCTAGAGAAATAATGAGGCTCTACTGCAGAAGAGCCTGGGGGAAAATCCCGGTGAGGAGGCAGTGAAGGAAGCCATTCTCAGTGGGAGAAAGACGGAGACCACAAGAACTTACTTGGGTGCACAAGGATCAAAAATAACATCGAAGTCCTCGTCTAGCTCCACGGGGCTTCTTGGTGTATTAGAATCCACATTGCGGTAAAATTTGGCAAAAGTTTCATCGTCATCCAACTTCATCACCTCTTTAACAGATTTACCGGTGACAGTGAGCACCGTCTCCTGCATCCCACCAACTGTCCAGGTACAAACAGGTGACAAAAGAGTTTTATAAAAACAATTGACTCCAACTATGCCTCCTACTATTTTAAAAGTTATTCACCCATGGAGAAAACACGACAGCGTTATACAAAGTCCTCTGGCTGCTTCCTGTACCCTTGTACGACTTCTCATGTAGGGATGTCCCATTTCAACAAGCCTTGCATGGTAAAATGGTGGGAGAGAAGGAGGCTCATTTTGCTGCCCATGAGTTCACTAAACAATTCTAACTACTTGGCTGTTTCAACTGGAGGTAGAACTAGGCTCAGCCTCACTCTACATCAGGATTGGCAAACTTCTTCCAAAAAAAAGCCAAGCAGCAAATATGTTAGGTTTTACATGGGGAATGTGAGGCGGGTGCATATGGCTTGCATTGCAACTACTCAATTCTGCTGTTGTAGTGCAAAAGCAGCTGCTGAAAATAGGTTCACAAATGGGCATGGATGTGTTCCAATAAAACTTTATTTACAAAAACAGGTGCACACCTGATCTGCCTATAGCCACTGTTTGTTGATCCACATGGGCTAGGATATTGTTTAAATGCATGAAATGCATTTTATTGTTTGAATTCCTTGCCTAGCCAGCTTAGTTATTATTTTTTGGGGCTGGGTTTGAACCCACCACCTCTGGTATATGGGGCTGGTGACCTATTCCTTTGAGCCATAGATGCTGCCTGCCAGCTTAGTTATTATTATCTTACACTTCAGTATTTCTGTTTAATAGTAGTTATTTGTATTATTTTCAACTTTTCCAGCGTCACTGTAATAGCGAGGACTCCCAGGCCTAGTATTTGGTAAGTTTCAAGTACTGGACCTTTTTCCCAAGAGACAAAAGGCTATTTCTGCAAATCATTCTTTTATTTTGTGTACTTCATTGACTTTTATATCGAAGTATTTATTCTAACATGTATTTTCTAGAGTTTTCTTTTGAAAATCATAAAGAAATATAAGAAATAATACCAGCTTTTACCTTACTGGAAACTGATACCAGTAAACTTTAAACAGTTTAAAGTTTACCAGGCCAGCTCAGGATCCAATTGGTTTTGCATATATGTGATATAATAACCTGTTTCCAGGTTATTTCCTGTATCAAAATCACTGAGTTCCCAATTCTGACTGGGTGATGTCCCAAGGAACAAAGAAATGTACCATTGGGAGTCCCTACTTTAGTACATCATCAAGTGAATCAAGGCTTAATAATCCAAATAGCCTTGACCAAAACCTCATTTTTTGAAAGGCATCAGCAAAGATAACAATTACAGTATGAATTAGTAAAGCCATAAGAGAAAGAAGACAATTGAGCTGGGAGAAAAAGAAAGAAAACAGAGGTATTCAGATTTAGAGATTTTGACAGTGACACCTTCTGGCTTCCAGCATATACCTTTATTATTCAGCCTTCTCAGGAAGGTTTCCAGCCTGTCCAGCTTCAGGTCGGATTCCAGCTGCATCTCTGGTTTGGCTTCAATATCTGGGCAAGTAGAAATTGTGAGTGAGAGAGTGTCGCTAAGGGCCCTTCTGGCCAGAATCCCCTCAGCGTACTGGGCTGGGTGACTTACCTTCTAGGGGTTTGGAAACTGGTGTAGTCCCCCTTGTTTTACTGCAAATAGGGGATGCCACTGGGGTTATGGCAGTGGGTGATGCCAAACCTGCAAAATAAACAAAGGAGCTATTGAGCTTCTCAGGATCACTTCCAGAAACCTCCAGGACCTGAGATCTCCATGACTTCCAGTGGAGACTGTGTGACGTGTAAGAATTTACTCCCATGCATACACACACACATGCTTTTGGTAGGTACTACACCTATGTGGTACAACCACAAATACAGATAGGATTTTATGGTTTCCAAGGACTGTAGTAGCTGACAAGCTGACATTCCAAGACCAAAGTAAATGAATGAATGAATAACTCCTCTCCTTCCTCCTGTGAACTAGAAAGGTAACTATTACAGCATTACCACTTTAAAGAAAAATACTGATGAGTTATAAAACCCGAAGTGTCAGGTAACAGTCTAGAAGCACTTCTCTTTACGTACATGTATTTGATGGATGATGTCAATGAAAGTTTTAAAATTTGTTTCAATTTGCAGATCTGCAAAGGGTTTATATTCGTGAGAAAGTAAACTTCCTTAAAAGATAACAAAGATAAATAAAATTTGGAATTACAGGGTGGGGCCGCATATCATTACCCACTAAGAGGAGGCTTCAGAGATAGAAGAAGCTAACGCACTCAGAAGCCTGGTTTCCAAAGCAACCAGCGAAACTGTCCCTCTGTTAACAGGGGCTCTGGGCAAACCCTGCACCTCTGGCCCCCTCTGCTGACCATTCAGGAAGTGGCACTATAAGAAATCCAAATTTAGAAAAAGGAGCTCCTGGAGTTGGAGCATTACACAACTAAAGCCCTCCCCTGTGCCTCTTCTCAATGAACTCTAGATGCAGTAACCAGGCACCTACTTTTCTTTGGGAATGTTTTCACATTGTTCTTATTCAAAGGTGTATTTAGAAGACTCTTCTTCCAGGGGAATCCTAGAATACCACAGAAACCTGTGGCGTGCTAATTGTTACAAAGACTCTCTGAATATGGGCAAGGGAGAAAGTCCTCATGGGGCTATGGGGAGAAGAGATGGTTGTGGGGTGAGGGAACGGGCATCAGGTTCTGTATGGCCCCTGCCGTACCGAGAGGTGGTAACTCCTGATTGCCTGATGGTTCTGGTGTGGCTGTCCTGTAGAAAGCTAATTTATTCTGTGGGGAATGTAAATCGGATGCCGTATTAATACAAACCCAAAAGAGCTAACAATCCAGGTGAAATATATAGCCCAGCAGGTGATAACAAATAATTAGAAATCTAGGATACAGTTTCTCCATTAGGTTAAAAGCACAAGAAAATTATTTCCTGATCAAGCCATAGAGCATGTTAAATAAAAATTCCCCAGTTTATTTAGGAAAATGTGAAAGTAAACCCAAGAACCGAGGGATAGCAATTATTCCTTCTCCAAACCTGCATAAGAGCAATTGGCTTTCTCTGCTATCAAGGGGGTCAAGGGGCGGGCTATTTGGTAGTAAGGGCCTCCTGACAAATGCATTACCATTTTTAAGACTAGGGAAGGGGAAACCAAAGCAACAAGTCATCCAAAGTCCAGGCTAGGAGTTGGAAAATTTGAGCTCTGGTTCAAGTTCTCCGCTCCAGTTCTATTTCACCAATCTGAGCCTGACTAAGGGTATATTTGTTAACAGAGGGACAGGGGACTTGTTAGAGTAGTTTAAGGATTATCAGACAGTTCTGTGATTTGATGAAGAAAGCCATAAAATGCTGCCTCCTTCGGAGAGAGTAGATTACGTTCTGTTATCCTTTGACAATTCCAAGGAGAGGGGAGAATGGATTTGTTAGGAAGGATTCTTCCACTGAGATTCCAGTGAATCACCATTCGGGCTTTTCCCTTCCTGCCTCTCTTCCTTCCGTGAACCTTTATTAGGCGCCTACAGTGAGTTAGGTACTGTTCCTAAGAGTCGGGATCCCTGAGGGTTTTAATAAAAAGGAAACATAAAGTTATACATATGTGAAGACTAAGTGAATGTGAACACTTTTACTACTAAGTTAGAAATATGCTTTTAAATAACAGCTTAGAAAATGAAGGGCTGTGCATATTGGCAACAAAGGGACTCCACATTTTAATCGTTTCCTGTAGAATATGAAATAAAAGCCCCCGACACCCCCACGTTGCCTCAAACCTCTCTGAGACTTTACTCACCATGTGGTGTGTCAATTTCACGAATCCTTGTGAGAATTTCAAAGGGAAGGACCTTCAGCAGGGAAATCCCACTTCCCTGGAATTGGATACATCCTCTGGACATTTGTTAAAACTGCAGCCCCAACCTGTAGGCTGTGGACTGGTACTGGCCCATGACCTGTTAGGAACCGGGGTGCATAACAGGTAGGGAGCGATGGGTGGGACAATGAGCGAAATTCATCTGTATTTACAGCTGCTCCTCATCCTGGGCCTCACCGCCTGAGCTCTGCCTTGTGTCACATCAGCAGCAGCACTAGATTCTCACAGGAGCATGAACCCTACCGTAAACTGCACGTGAGGGGTCTAGGTTGTGTGCTCCTGATGAGAATCTAATGCCTGATGATCTGTGTTGGAGATGTAATTTTCTCCAATCATCCTGAAACCATCTCCTGGTCTGTGGAGAAATTGTCTGCCATGAAACTGGTCCCTGGTGCTTGCAAAATCTAGAAATAGGCCTTTGTAAGCCAAGGAAATCTGGCTCAATGGAAAGGGACTTAGGAATTAGCCCGAAGGAGAGAAGAGATAAACTTCTTTATTGAGAAAGGCTCACCTGGGCTAAGGGGTTGTCCTGTCACAAGAAAACAGAAACCATTTAGAAGAAATGATGGGAAAAGACCCAAGATTTGGTAGCAGCTTTGCAAATGCTTTGGAAACCTACAACTGCACTCTCTTTCCAAACGGGTCACTTTTGAAATAGCGACAAAATGAATGATGTGTTTTATGTTGACCATGGCACGGAAGACGCGCAGTAGGCACATCTCATAAAACCAATGTTTACGTGATGTCAGTAAGTTAAAAAATCTCAAAGACGATGGCTGGTTTTTCTTAAATTAAGCCACGTGTTACCGTCACCTCCATGGGGCACAGGTGCGTGTCCTCACCAGTGTGGGGAAGCACGTGTGGGCATGCCCCATGGAGGCGATGGTAACACACACACACACACACACACACACACACTCTCTCGCCTCTGACCTTTCTTCACCATCCTGCCGGCCACCGTAAACTGGGTGGAGTCGTTGGCTGCGCCCCGGCCTTTGCTCTTCCAGGCTTCCTCCCTCACTGTGATCAGATGCTTCCTCTCCTCAATGGTCATCTGGCTCTCTCGACTTTCTGTGACCCGCTGTTTACAAAATGCACAGAAGAGAAAACAGGAGAAAGAAATGGTCAATGTGCGATTTTTTTCCCCTGCAGCATCTCATCAGTGAAAAAAGCACACAAAGGGGAGTCACACGTGAACCAAAGATGTCCAAAAATGTTTGAAACGAGCTGGGCTTCCCTCTTTCCGGGTTGGCTTAGAGGTCACCGGTAACAATACTGAGACTTCAGGTTAAAACTTTTTTTTTTAAGTTTGAAAAAACTTTTTTTTAATTATTAGATCATAAACACATAGATCATGTACACATTAATGCATTTATGGGGTACAATGTGCTTTCATATAGAATTAGGAACGCTTACATGGCACTGGTTAATATATACCTCATCTCGTTTACTTAATTATTGTGTTAAGACATTTATACTCTATACTAATAGATCTGACATGTACTTTTGTTCTCTTATTTACCTGTCTGGAACACTGTAACACCATTGATGCCTTGGAAATGTAAACAATAAAAGTATTGATTGTTTTCATGCCCTGCACTTCCTAGGGATTTAAAGTGGCTCAGTCTTACCCATCCGGACCTGGGAGGTTTTTCTCTGTATATACTCACAAAGAACTTGACTGACGTGGAACACTTTGTTCGTGTAAGCCCATAAGGAGCACAGAGGTAAAGCAGGGCAAGTTGATGGGGGGTAAGGTGACCTGTCAGGTTTTCTGGGACTCAGCAGACTTTTTCCTACAGCAGCGATGTCATGGGGCGGATAGGCAACCAACTCAGCCCACGGGAGTGACTTTGAGCCACAAAATAGCTGATGTTGGGATGAATTGTGCTGCAGATGTGACCTGCATATCCAGCATTAAGAAACATTAAGTATTAACATTAAGAAATACTTTCAAAAGTTTCCAGCTGGGATCTGGAGATCCCTGCCTCGTCCGTTTCTAAGCCATTTGGTGACGCTCATTTGGCCTTTGGTTGGAGACCTTGAAAAAAGCAAAGGGAGAGAAGCTAGAGGGTCCTCAAGGGGACCAGGAACGGTGGAGAAGCACAGGACAGGACTGGGATAGGGTGATGGGGCTTCAGTGGAGGGATGGAGGCAGAGGACAGGGCTCAGGGGACTCAGGGTGGACTGAGAGGCTGGAGAGAGCGGTCGGGAGAGAATGTGGATGATGGTAGCGGGTGACATGGGTACGAGGTCTTTGAATACTGACAGGACAGAGTTTTCTCTCCCTCCTCCATCATGCCATCTCTCCTTATATCACAAAACCCATGTATGGTGGGGCACGGGGCAGGGTGAGAAGTGGGGAGGGGCTAACACTGAGGGAGGAGGAGCCACCAGGAAGCCCCCAGGGGAGGGGCTGGCCGTGACCGCCTGGGTTTCCCCTTTGCTTTGACTTCAGTCTGTTCTTAGACTCAAAGAACAACATTCCTGTCTCAGACTCTAACTGAAGATGAACTTCTTCCAACAGTTTCCCCGGCTTCTCATCCTCTGTAGAAGGTTTTCCTGGGATAAGAAGTCAGCACGTGTGGATCAAAATGATCTGAGGGCCCTCGACTGTCAGGATGGGAGGACTAGGCGAGCCCTGAGCCGAGACACATCCTAGTGGCTCGGGGATTCTCTTCCTCCCCAACTCACCATCTCATTAGGGCAAATTAGCTTCCCTTAAATGACCAAGAAGATGGAACTTCCAGATTAACTAAGCACAAGAAGAGAGTGGAGTTTGACATAGTCCATTTTCTTAGTGCCCTGGAATGATGGAGTGTTCCAGAGTGCTCCTTTCTAGCAACACAAAACCAGGTCTGCACTGGGAAAGTCTGGTTTATGCCATCAGTGTGGACATCCCCATTTATCTATATGTGGCGGGGGTGGGGAAGTCAGGGAGGAGGGGTGAGGGGTAGAGAGAAGAACAGAGGGAGGAGTGGGGGAGGGGGCCAGTGGCCACAATTAGCAGGCCTGGTAAAGGATCATGAGCGTGCCCTGACTGTGATGGAAATTCTTCTATCATTATAAATGTTATCAAAAAGTTACAAAAAATTAAAAATAAAAACCTCTTTTTCCTTAATGTTTCCAGCTATGACTGGTGGGATGCCCCTCATTCCAAGTAAGCCTCTGAATCATATTCCCTTATAAAATAAACTAGGAGGCAGACTTACCAGGAAGACTTCATCAAAATTCAAGAAAGAAAATAAGTTTTCTTTTCTTTTTTTTTTTTTGTAGAGATTTTGGCCAGGACTGGGTTTGAACCCATCACCTCTGGCATATGGGGCCAGCGCCCTACTCCTTTGAGCCACAGGCACCGCCCCAGAAAATAAGTTTTCTTTGAAAATGAAGTGTCAGGCATGAATTTGAATCAAACCAATATGGAAGTTGGCTTAAAATATGTCCAAGAAACATGCCGAGTGCCAAGAAAGTTGGCTTCCCCAAAGGTCCAGACAACACTGGTTCTGTGGTGAATTAACTAAGGCATCTCCCAAGTCCAGGGTGGAATAGTGGGTATGGTGAGTGACTCAGGAAAATAGTTTCTTGGATCAACACTTTCCTTCCCCAAAGCACTTGGGTTTCCTTAGAGCTCCTCTGTGAACTCGATACAAACATTTTAGAATTTAAAACTTTGTTTGCCAGATCCAGATCAAGAAAGAATTTCTTTTTAATTCCCTTCTAAACGATAACATTAAAGGTGAAAGGTTTTGTTGCTGTAGAAGTTTCTATGTAACTCTGCTACTTAATGGGGTTAGTTTAGGGACCCCTAATTCCTACTATCTGGCTTTATATGGCTCTACCAAGGATTAAGGAATATGCAGTTTGTTCATTTGTTAAAGAATCTAATAAAAATTATAGTCACTGTTATATTTTAGAATGCAAAAGAACTCAGGATGTGAAAAGAAATGAACGTCTTCGTCTATTTGCTTTTATTATTAGCTTAAAACTTCATGATTGTAATGTTTTTTCCCCTTTTAAAAAGTTTTTTATATGAAGACAGCCAACCACAGACCACCTACACTTGTGAGCCAAAAGAAAGTTTGAAGTTATTATTTAGGAAACAGCTAGAAAAATCCTAATATGGTTTTCCTATGCCCTGTCTTGGGGAAGAAGGGCAGGAGAGAGTAGAAAGAGATTTTGTTTCTGAGGCCCTTCAAATTTCCTTCAGTTCAAAGGACTCAGCATGACATTTCATATTTTGGGGTGCTATTTTCTGAGCCCCAGCAAACTCAATGGAAGAATAAAGGTAAAAATCAAGATCAAACAAAGGTAACCCTAAAGTTATTGAACCCCCTTTATTCATCTCATCTTTAAGGACAGTCTCAACCTTTGTCACCCACAAAACCCTGCTGACTCAAGAAAGTGTCTTGATTTAATGAATATGTCCTGCAGAGAAGGAAGACAGCATTATCTCCTATATCAGAAAAGAAAACTTCCCTATAGAGTCTTTTCTGGCTGGGTGCGGTGGCTCAAGCCTGTAATCCCAGCACTCTGGGAGGCTGAGGCAGGTTGATCACCTGAGCTCACAAGTTCAAGACCAGCTCTGAGCTAGAGCCAGATCTCATCTCTAAAAATAACTGGGCATTGTGGCATAGTCCCAGCTTCTTGGGAGGCTGAGGCAAATTCAAACTCTTGAAGTCAAGAGTTTCAGGTTGCCGTGAGCTATGACACCACAGCACTCTTTCGGAGGCAACATAATAAGACTCTTGTCTCAAAAAAAAACAGTATATTTTCCCAAAATGGTTCTCCCTCCTCACCTGCTGAATTTTCTCTTGCTCCTTACAACACTCACTTCACCAGCCTCTCTTTCCATTAGCTCCTCTTCTTGCTTTCTTCCCCTGGCAAATGCTTAGTAGACACCATCCACACAACTTTGTTGATAGAATTCTGCTTCATCCTACCTTACACATAAATATTACCATAGGCTGGGCTCGGTGACTTATGCCTGTAATCCTACCACTCTGGGAGGCCAAGGCGGATGGATCCCTTGAGCTCAGGAGTTTGAGACCAGCCTGAGCAAGAGCAAGACCCTGTCTCTACTAAAAACAGAAAAAATAGCCAGGCATTGCGGCAGGCAACTGTAGTTCCAGCTTCTTGGGAGGCTGAGGCCAGAGGATCTTTTGAGCCTGAGAATTTGAGGTTGCTGTGAGCTTTGATGCTACAGCACTCTACCCAGGGTAAGAGAGTAAGACTCTGTCTCAAAAAATAAAAGACAAAAAACAAACAACAACAACAAAAATAAATAAATAAATATTACTACATCCATTACTTCACTCTTGGGCTACACTCTGCTTATAAATTGTCCTCCCATAAAGCTTTCTATTTTGAGCTGGTTCTTCTGCTGTGAGTAGCAAACTCTCTCCCCATGACAAGTAGTTGCAGCAATTATTCTGGCAAACTGTAAAATACCCTGGTACCTTCTTTCTCACTCTCTTGAGCATTGTGGTGAGAGTCTGAGTTCACATTTTCTACCCTACCTTCCTAGGTGCTTAGATTAGAATTAAGGGCAGCTGGGCTCTGGCCCTGTAGAACCTTCATTAAACTCTACTCTCACCATCACTGGCTGTCTGCCCTTAGGTAGATTACCCAGCTTCTTTATGCCTCAATTTCCTAATCAGCAACCTTGGGGAAATAATAGTACCTTTCTCTCAAGGTAATAGTGAAGGTTAAATGAGATCAACTAAACACAGCATTTATGATGCTTATGGGCTCATATCTAGCCCTGCATGAGTGTAAGTTAACATTATCTCTCTGCTACCAAATGCTGCCTCATCACAGCATTTTATTCTTAAAACCATTGCATTATTGATACTATACCTCTGCCTATAGCATGCACGTGAACACGCACACATGCTCAACATTATTTAATCATAATAATAAATTGCAAAGAAAATATCTCACAACAAAGTTTTCACATAAGAAAAATACTTAATAATCTGGATTTTAAAATGATGCATTCACGTAGTGCTCTGGAAGCAGCAATGTTCAATTCTTGGTAGCAGAACAAACCCAGCCATGGGGTGGGGAGAGTCCAAGCCTTATCAGTGTATACAGAGTGCTTTTCAGAGCCTGAGCTCCTTTGATCCTCCCAAGAGCACTGTGAGGTGGCTTCACAGACAAAGAAACTGAGTTCTGCAGGGATTAGGAAATTTGCAGAAGAGCTACGGGTCCCACCACTAGGAGCAGGTTGGAATCCAGATCTTCTGAGTCCCAAATGCTTTTGCCACTTGACCATGTGGAGTAACAGGCCCCTTTTCACTGTATCTAGCTAGGTAACTAAAATAGATGTTTAGAGCTCATATCAAGAACAATTTTGTTAATCATTCCACAATTATTAAGCAACCCCTGAGTGTGGTTAGTGAGAGTAAAGCTTAGAAAAATAGATCTTTGCCCTTTCAAAGACAAGTTGGTAATAAAGAAGACATGGCTATCAGTAGAAAAAAACACTCAGGGACTCCCACAAAGCCACATAACAACATCTTATGAATTGCAAGCTGCATGCTATTTCACCTTTTAATGTCTCTGGATCCATTTAAAATCAATTGAATGTCATAATTTACTTGGCAGCATTTGTTTCCTTTCTTGGTGGCACATAAAATAGCAGTGACTCTAACAATCAATAGCGTCTTACAAAAAAATATGGAATAATTAAATGGCAATTTATTTTACAGCAATGAACAAATGTTTGTTAAAAAATAAATCTTTTGTGAGTAGTTCATAAGTCACTATCTGTTACGACAAAACTAGATGTCATCTGTACCACTTGGATTGCCACTGCCTGGCTCTGACTCAACTTTCCCTTTTTCAGGCTGAAGGCAGGAGGTTCCTGCCAGGCTGAGGCAGCCTGGCTTAAGGAAGCCTCCACAAATCAGGCTAACAGGCTAACAACTTCAAAAGACATATAACCAATAGGTAAAAAGTACACAAACAATCCTCATGTAGGCAGAATATTAGAAAAAACAAAACTATAAGGGAGTTTAGGGGGGATCACAAGGGACACAGTGTTTGGGGTATACCTTTCCAAGTGTCTTGTCTGTCTGCAATTTATTTTACAGCAATGAACAAATGTTTGTTAAAAAATAAATCTTTTGTGAGTAGTTTATAAGTCACTATCTGTTACGACAAAACTGATGTCTGATTTCAAGGGTTGGCCACAGGATGGCTAACACCTGTAATTCCAGTGCTTTGGAAGACAAAGGCAGGGGAATTGCTTCAGGCCGGGAGTTTGAGACCAGCCTGGGCAAAATAGCCAGACCTCCCCCCACTACAAAAAAAAAAAAAAGAAAACGAAGGCTCGGCGCCTGTGGCTCAAAGGGGCTAAGGCGCCCCTGAGCTGGCGGGTTCGAATCCAGCCCGGGGCCCGCCAAACAACAAAGACGGCTGCAACCAAAAAATGCCCGGGCATTGTGGCGAGCGCCTGTAGTCCCAGCTACTTGGGAGGCAGAGGCAGGAGACTCGCTTGAGCCCAGGAATTGAAGGTTGCTGTGAGCTGTGATGCAACAGCACTCTATCCAGGGTGACAGCTTGAGGCTCTGTCTCGGAAAAAAAAAAGAAAGAAAGAAAAGAAAAGAAAAAAATTAGCCAGGCCTGGTGGCCCTGGCCTGTGGTATCAGCTCCTCAGGAGGCTGAGACAGGAGAACCCAGGAGTGTGAGCTTGGAGGGAGCCAGGATCAGGCCACTCCCCATGGGTAGCAGACAACTTTTCTCTTAAAAAAAAAAAGGGGGGGGGCAGCGCCTGTGGCTGAAAGGAGTAGGGCACCGGCCCCATATGCCAGAGGTGGCGGGTTCAAACCCAGCCCCGGCCAAAAACTGCAAAAAAAAAATGTTAAAAAAAAAAAAAATTCAAGGAGTGAGCTGGAAGGGGAAACCGTCCTGGTGAGAGATCAGTGTGGCCCAGAGGCAGGAACATGCAGAGTACTTACGAAACACCGTGGTATGTCGTATGTGTAGATCTGTAAAGTCAGGATGACAGAGCACAATTAAAGCATTGGCACCGTAAACACTGACAACATAGACATGGGCTGGGAGCGCCCATCCTCACCAAGCTGCACACTGGTTGTCGACTTTGGAAATTTACTGTTTTGAGCCTCGGTTTCTTCCTTTGAAAAGCAGCTACAAAATATTTTCCAGCGGTGTGAGGAGTGGAGATAATATTTGTAAAATATTTGGCAGGGAGCGGGCATTCAACTCAATAAATGATGATAAAATTATATTTTTGAATAGGTGTGAATGAGCGAAGCCATGCTTTGGAAATTAATGTGGGGTCTGTGAGTAAAACGGACGGTAGGAAAGAAAGTGTTAAGCAGGAAATCAGTTCAGATGCTTTTTCAATTGCCTGGATGAGAGGTACTGGCGGGTCTCGGGGCGCGGAGATGGGGTGGGGGCGTGTTGGGGGGACTACGCTGACGCTGAGCCCGGCCGCTGCAGCCCCTCCAGGACAAGCGCACAGCCTTCAGTAGAAGCTGGGAAAGCACGTGCGGCATCTGGAGACTCAGCAAGTTTGGAGACCAGGTACGGAGGACACAGCGGACGGCAAACTTGGAGAGGGGTCGGGGGCAGGGGGTAGGAATTCTGTCACCAGAAGATAACCACCACCGCTCGCTAAGTAAATCCTGTCCTGGCGAGAATCTGTTCCCGGGTCTCCCACGATTTGGTAAGACTCAGTATAGAAGGGGAGGTGCAAACAGTAGGGACGACGGGGTGCCCACGTCCCGCGGAACCTCGGGGACGCCCAGAGCAGGCGGAGCGCCGCCCCTCCGCTCCCCGGCCCGCCTCCCCGGGCCCCTCCCCGAGCTCCGAGCCGCCGGGCGGAGTCCAAGTTGCGCCTGCCCCGCCGCCAGTGCGCCCGGAGCGCGACGGCGACAGCATGTTAGGCGTGATCAAGAACTCGCTGTTCGGGAGCGTAGAGACGTGGCCCTGGCAGGTCCTGAGCAAAGGGGGCAAGGTAGGCCCGCAGGGCTGCCGAGGACCTGAAGGAGGGATCGCGCCTCACCCCCACCCTGGGCAGGGCTGGAGGGGGGTCAGCGGGGACCAGGAGAACCCCTGCCGGCCCCGCACTGCGGTTCTGGCTTCTGCCTCGGCACGGCCCTCCACCGTCCCGCGCTGGCACAGGGAAGGGGGGGTGCCGTGCAGCTGGGGGTGGGGGGGACAAAGCAGAGGGTGATTTGAGGGAGAAGCCCAGCTGGCGAGTTGGGCACAGACTGTTGAATGCCTTCGTTCATTTACTTGCAGAAGAGTTTTGTTTGCAGACAGACAAGACACTTGGAAATGACAGACAAAAGGCCTTGTTGGCAAGAAACTCCCCAGTACTGGAGAACTAAGTACAGTAATTCTCCCTCTTATCTGCAGTTTCAGTTACCATAAGTCAGCTACCTCCAAAACTATTGAACAGAACATTCTAGAAAGAAACAATTTCTGGGTTTTCAATTGTGGGCCAATTTGAGTATAAGGATGAAATCCGGTCACCCAGGACTAGAATCCTCCCCCTCTCCAGCTCATCCAGCTGTATATGCATTTCCCCCAGAGCCCACCTAGTCATTTAGCAGCCATCTGGGTTAGCAAATGAACTGCCATGGAATTGCAAGCGTTTGTGTTCAAATAATTCTAATTTTACTTAATATGCTAGAAGCACAAAAGGAGTTACAACAGTTGCTATAATTGTTCTATTTTGTTACTGATTGTTGGTGTTAATCTCTTACTGTGCCTAATTCATAAGTTAAACTTTATCAGAGGTACGTACCTACAGGGGGGAATGTGGTGTGTACAGGGTTTCAGGGATCCACTGGGAGGCATGGACCGTATCCCTGAGGATAAGGGGGTCTACTGTGTAAAAGAACAAGATCTGTGCTGCATAGGTGGAAATGCGCCAGGCAGGGAGCTCAGGGGAGGGAGTGGTCCGTTTTGCCAGAGGACCATGATGAGGCCTGCACAGGAGTGTCGTGAGCTGGGGCTCAGGGACGTGTAGGAATGCACAACACGGAGAAAAGTGCGCACAGAGGCCCAGAGCTGTGCCATTGTTGTTGGCCAACAGACCTGCTGGACGTGGGTGCCCAGAATACAGAGTAAGGCGAACGCTCACAGCACGTTGGACTGTACCCCTAAAAACAAAAAAGTCTGTTACCAGAATGTAATCTCCTTGAGGACGGGTACTTTGTGCACTGCAGCAGCAGAGGGAGATCCCAGCAGGGTGCACCATTTATTAAAGGACTGTGTTGCCTGGGGGCCTGACATCTGATCCTTAGTACAAAGATCATCACGCAGAAGCCCTCAACTAGACTCTTCAGGCAACCAGAGACCTTTCACCTTGTGGTTTGCCCAGGGGAAATGAGCAGGTCAGCCCCTTCAAATGTGTTGCTGCCAAACGAAATGGGCATAGCTGACTGTTACAGACCCTAAAGCAGTGTTTTCAACCATTTTATCTCCCAGCACACTTGAGCCTATAGTTAAACTTCCATGGCACACTTAATTATGTTGATCAAAAAGGAGGTTAAAAAAATGAAGACACTTACTGTACTTAGAATTTCTTTTCTTTTTCTTTTTCTTTTTTTTTTTTTTTTGAGACGAAGTCTCACTTTGTTACCCTCAGTAGAGTGCCATGGCGTCACAGCTCACAGCTACCTCAAACTCTTGGGCTCAAGCGATTCTCTTGCCTCAGTCTCCTAAGCAGCTGGGACAACAAGCACCCACCACAACACCCGGCTATTTTTTAGAGATAGGGCTTCACTTTTGCTCAGGCTGGTCTCAAACCCATGAGCTCAGGATTACAGGCGTGAGCCACCACACCTGGCCTGCTTAGACATTGTTTCAAAAAAAAATATATATATATATAAATATGTAAAATATATATATGTATTTTTGTTTGTTTGACAGTCTCACTTTGTCTCCCTCAGTAGAGTGCCGTGGCGTCACACATCTCACAGCAACCTCCAGCTCCTGGGCTGAGGCGATCCTCTTGCCTCAGCCTCCCGAGTACCTGGGACTACAGGTGCCCACCGCATGCCCGGCTATTTTTTGTTGCAGTTTGGCCGGGCCCAAGTTAAACCCACCACCTTGGGTATATGGGGCCGCCGCCCTACTGACTGAGCCACAGGCACTGCCCCCCAAAATAATTTTATTAATGGTCTTTAAAATTGTTTCATGGCACACCAGTTGAAAATCACTGTTCTAGCCTGTAGTAGGTGCTCCCGGTGTCTGCTCTCAGGTCACAGGTAATCCTTCCTCTGTCTCTCCTAGGGTGCTTACTACCTCTAGGTTGCTTCCCTGTGCCCTTTCCCTGACAATACCTCAGCCACTGTACTATTTGTGTAACTAATTCCTCGCATCAGGGTGCCCCTGTTCTAAATACTGTAGTAGTTTCTGTTTCCCGTTAGCCTCTTTTTCTTTTTTATTTTTATTAAATCATAATTGTGTACACTGGTGCAATCATGGGGCACAATGTGCTGAATTTATATACAATCTGAAATTCCTGTTAGCCTCTTAATGATACAATGTCACCTGTCACTAATTTGGTGCCTCTGGAATAAATGCATCTCCCTGATAAACATCTTCCTTCAACCTTTGATGGGAACATGGGGCCATATTGTTATCAGACTGAAGTAAATCATGCAACCTGAGTGAACCTTGGTTTCTACAACTACAGAACGGGTATAAATATTAAATTCTTTGAAAACACATAAACATTTTATAAACTAGTATACTCTACCAATATAACAATAGCATATATCAATACTCATCCCCACTTCTCTCTTAGTAACTATTGTGGTGACTGGTAATTTAGCCTCTCTGAAGCTAATTATGAGAGAAAATAATCGGAAGGCCCAGGTGGGCGGATCACTTGAGCTTCAGACCGGCCTGAGCAAGAGTAAGACCCTGTCTTTAAAAACAGCCGGGCATTTTGGCAGGCACCTATAGTCCCAGTTTCTTGGGAGGCTGAGGCAAGAAGATCACTTGAGCCCAAGAGTTTGAGGTTACTGTGAGCAATAACGCCAGGGCACTCAACCCCAGGACCACTGAGTGAAACTCTGTCCCAAAAACAAAAAGCTTTTTTAAATTTCAGATTAATATGAGAGTACAAACAATTAGGTTACAGTGTTTGGATTTGTTAGATAAAGTCCCTGTTGCAGTTGTGTCCCACACCCGGGAGGTGTGCCATACACCTTACATTGTGCCCATGAGGGGGGCCACACCAATTCTCTTGATTTTTACCCTCACCCCTGCCTTCCACCTCCTCCCCTCTTCTCCCCCACTTGAATTGAGTTTCTTTTGTGTGGGCGTGTGTTAGTTGGTCTACTGGCTTCATATTAAATAATCATATCTTAATAGACTGTTTTGAATTTTAAATGAGATAACCAATTACAAATTGTTCAACAGAATACCTAGTATTTGTTTGGGCACAGTGACAACTCCCCCTTAGTCTTGCAGATAACTTTGGGTAAGTTACTGAAGTTCTCAACCACTTTGAACCTTCAAATTTCTTAACTCTAAGATGAGCAAGCCAATGCCAATGTGACAATTAATTAAATATTCAAAGATACTTACAACCCTTTTTTTTAGATATGTACAAATCCAGAGTGTTATTATTGTTATTATTATTATTATTTTGGTAGAGACAGAGTCTCACTTTATTGCCTTCAGTAGAGTGCCATGGCGTCACACACTCACAGCAACCTCCAGCTCCTGGGCTTAGACAATTCTCTTGCCTCAGCCTCCCAAGTAGCTGGGACTACAGGCACCCGCCACAACGCCCGGCTATTTTTTGTTGCAGTTTGGCTGGGGTGGAGCTTGAACCTGCCACCCTCGGTATATGGGGCCGGCACCCTACCCACTGAGCCACAGGCGCCGCCCCCAGAGTGTTATTATTTCGAAGAGAGGCTTCACCTGAAATTCTCTATCTTATCCTGGAAAGCACTTGGATCAGAAATTGTTTTTCACTCTCCTGGGCAAATGGATTACACACCATGAGCCACATAAAGCATGGGCTTCAGGCTCATCAGATATCTAGGACTGATCTTGGCACTTAGCAGGGAGGCCAGTGCTGCTGCAGACCTTATCAGGTGCCTTCCTTCCTCATTGCTCAAGAAGGGAGGAAGATAGACAGCTCTCTGTATTGAATTGGGTGGATATTGTGGATACGTAGAGCGGGACTGATATTAGTAACTGACATCCTTATGATTTGTGTCCAGCCTGTGCACATTGGTTAGGACCCAGTAGCCTGGGTTTGAATCCTGGCTCCACCACTTGGCCATTGTAACCTGGGCATGTTACTTAAGCTCTTGTTCTCTAGTTTCATCTGAAAATTAGGATTAAAGCATTAACTTCTTCACAGAAGAGGAATTGCATGAATAAATCCACATAAAATGTTTAAAATAATACCAGACACATAGAAAGTACTCTCTTAAGTTAATTATTATGAACAATCTTTTCTTGTAATAAGAATGCAGCCTTCCAAAATCAATGTATATACCCACGACATCAGGTGGCAAGATTAGTGTTTGTGATCACAAGCCAAAGTCTTCATCTAATAACTGATTGGGAGCATAGGCTACCTGAAGGTGGAGCGAAGGAGGGTTATTATCATGTTCCATTACAGGCAAATGCACTAAACATGTTAAGTTTTAAGAATCAACACTGTGTTAACTTAAATCCTTTATTTTCTGCAGAGAGTTCTTGTTAAATTTATATATAGTTCCCTGGAGAACTAAAATATTTTTAAAATATCCATTTCTCTAACCTAAATTCTCACAGTGGTTCCGTGGTTCAAATGTCAATGGAAAAGAAACCATACTCTGTAAAATAATTTAAAGAGATTTATTCTGAGCCAAATTGGAGGACCATGACCCAGAGCCATATCCAAGAAGCCTTAAGCAAGTAGCCTCGCTGAGATGGGGTCACAGTGTTGTTTTATACATTTCAGGGAGACGGGAATTACAGGCAAAGTCATAAATCAATACATGGAAAGCATCCATTGGTTTGGGCTAAAAAGGTGGGACATCTGAACATGAGGGGGTGGGTTACAGATACAGGTGCGTTTAAAGATTCCTCAGTTGACAATTGGCTGAAAGAGACTTTTTCTGAAAGACCAGGATTCAGCTAAAATGAATGCTTGATTTAAGATAAGGGTCTGTTCATTAGAGACAAACTATTGGACATGCGCCCAGGTTCTAGTGCTTTGTTTTGTATATTGAGGAATGTAGGTATCTCTTAGACAGCCTTAGGCCTATTAATAAGTCACAAAGGTCATCTCTGAGAAGGCAGGGGACATGATGGGGCCTGTCTGAGCTCCTTTCTCATGGCTAGCAACTCAGTTTAGGGTATCCCCGTGGCCAGGAGGGGGTCGAGAAGGAGCCTTAAGATTTTATTTAATTTACACAAAGGAGAGGTTAGGATTGTAGTTGCTGTGGAAACATTCTCAGACATTAAGATATTGTAGCCCAGCTTTCCTCCCGGATATCTTGTGAGTCGAGGTTCTTATCTCTCTACCTAGCTCTGCCTCTTGTTTTTCTTGTTACTAGAATATAATCAGGTTTCACTCTGTGGCCCTCCTTTCCCACAAGTATTTGTAGGGTGCCTACAATGTGCAAGACACAGTACTAGGTACAGAGAGGTACAAAGGCCATCAGTAGAGGCAGTCCCTGATATATCGGGCTGTGGTCTGGGGTGGGCGTGGAACCCATTATTATTTAATTTTAATTACAACAAGTACCGTGTTGTGAATGTGTGAATGTGTAAGGGTCTGTATGAATATGGTGAGAGGCTGTTTTAAGTTAGAACCTTATCTGAGGAAACAACTTTAGGTTGGGACCTGTTGGGTAAGTTGGAAGTCATCAGGAAAAGCAGGAGAAAAATACTTCTGGGCTGGCCAGGCGCTGTGGCTCATGCTTGTAATCCAGCACTGGGGGAGGCCAAGGCAGGAAGATCGCTTGAGCTCATGTGTTCAGGACCAGTCTGAGCAAGAGCAAGACCCCATCTATACTAAAAATAGAAAAATTAGCCAGTTGTTGTGACGGGCACCTGGAGTCCCCACTATTTGGGAGGCTAAAGCAGGAAGATCTCTTGAGCCCAGGAATTTGAGGTTGCTGTGAGCTATGATGACACCACAGCACTCTAGCCCAGGCAACAGAGTGAGATTCTGTCTCAAAACAAAAAAAAAGGGCGACTCTGGGCAGAAGCACCAGCAGATACAGGTCTGGGCTGGGAGAGTGACCTTGGCGTTAAAGAACAGAAGGCCAGCTCAGCGCCTGTGGCTCAACAGGCTAAGGCGCCAGCCACGTACACCTGAGTTGGCGGGTTCGAATCCAGCCCGGGCCCACCAAACAACAATGACGGCTGCAACCAAAAAATGGCCGGGCGTTGTGGCGGGCACCTGTAGTCCCAGCTACTTGGGAGGCAGAGGCAGGAGACTCACTTGAGCCCAGGAATTGGAGGTTGCTGTG
>CAUYRH010009175.1:0-13846 GCA_963574655.1 Perodicticus potto
CACAGCTCATAGCAATTTCCAAGCGAGTCTCTTGCCTCCGCCTCCCAAGTAGCTGGGACTACAGGTGCCCGCCACAACGCCTGGCCATTTTTTGGTTGCAGCCATCATTGTTGTTTGGCGGGCCCGGGCTGGATTCGAACCCGCCAGCTCAGGTGTATGTGGCTGGCGCCCTAGCCCGTTGAGCCACAAGCACCGAGCCTGTTATACCCTTTCAATCACATTCTATTAGTTTATCACTCTCTGTTTTTAGGGGTATACTTTTTAAAGAATTCCTGAAAGAATGTGCAGTTTTAGACTTCAGTTTCATTTTATGTCTTTTGTAATGCATCCAAGGAGTTATTCATCTCTGTGCTGCCTGACATTTCCTTTTCCCCCTTATCTCTGCTGCACTTTCCAAAGAATTATGTAAGGTTCATTTTGTAGCTCTGTTTCTCCTTCAGCTTACTCTTCTTTGACATAATGCAATTCTATCTACGCCTACTTGTTTACCAAAAAATTGTGATTGGAAATGTCTTTATTTTTCTCCCTGTTTATGCAGGCTTTTTTATTATTGTTCTTTGTTTGTTTCTGTTTTTCCCTTAGAGATTGTAAGTGGATGATCTCTTTGTTCATATCCTGTGTTCAACAATTGGAATGCCTTGAGTTTAGGGGAAGAGGGGATATTGAGGTAAAAATAAAACTAACACTTTGGGAAATGACATCTTAATATAATTCTCCCTGCCTTTATCTAAATTTTATGAAAATCTTGTTCCACCAAGTTCAAGGCAAACCCTTGTCCAATTGCCACAGCCTTTGATGACATAACCTTTGCTAAGGTTTATCACAAGGCCTATGTCCTTGGTGAGAAGTTCTTTTCTTGATTGTCTTTTATAAATGGTGTTTTACACTATGTTATTATTGTAAACATCAATGGAATTCTAGCTCTTCATTTGTTCCTTAAAAGTAAACAGAATAGCTATTAAACATATCCATCATCTCAAATTTTTTCATTTATTTTTCCTGTATAATGGTCTAATGGAAACGTTGTACTCTTTGACTAAAATCTCCCCATTGCTTAGTCTCTTGAGTCAGTCAGCCAACATTTTGTGTGTGTGTGTGTGTGTGTAATATGTATATATATCTCACATCATCACTTTGTATCCTGTAAATATACATGATTGTGTATTTGTCTATACTTTAAAATGTATACTGCTATTAACAAAATAAGCAAACAGACAAATACAAAACAACATTGAATAGATTTCAGTAAGTCATGGCTTATTGATTTGTCAAATTATTCTGTTTTCAACATAATGTTCAGATATTGTCAAAATGTTATCATATTTCTGTTTAAGAGATATATACTTACTTTCTACATAGCTGCATTATAACATGAACCAAGAGTGTTAAATAAGGACAGAACAGAACGCTATTTTTTCTAACGAGACATGTGCTTCAGTGGAGGGGAAAGGCTTTTACCCTTTTATAACTAAGTGATTTTTAAGTGATTGGGCATGGAGATCCAATCACACATAGACCTTTATTTTTTCTGAACGAATTTCAGTAGTCAGACATCTTGTTGTTATGTATCACAAATAAAAAAGCAAACTTAAACATTATTTTTAAAAAAGGTTATTCCTACAAATTAGAAGTCGTGTAATCATAATAAATCTTTACAATGAAGTAAAATTTATCTATCAAAAAGGTAAGATCTTTAAGAGTTATATTTTTAAATTTTTATTTCTTGAGAAAGGAAAGATATAACTTTTGCAAGTATGGAGTGTAAAAGAATTTTGGATTTTTGTTGTTGTTCGTTTGTTTTTTGGTTGAGACAGAGTCTCACTATGTCACCCTTGGTAGAGTGCCATGACGTCACAGCTCACAGCAACCTCAAACACTTGAGCTTAAGCTGTTCTCTTGCCTCAGCCTCCCAAGTAGCTGGGCACCTGCTGCAAAGCCCAGCTATTTTTTGTTGCAGTTGTCATTACTGCTTTTAGCTCGCCCGGACTGGGTTGGAACCTACCACCCTTGGTGCATGTGGCTGGCACCATAACCATGGCTGGCACCATAACCATTGTACTATGGGTGCCAAGCCAGAATTTTCGATTCTATATGTGATTCCTAAATATATTTTGGAACAAGGTTAGGGCGGGCAATGATCAAATAAGTAAACTATAATTTTTGATAGCGAGGCTCTGAAGAGTATTATAATAGAAGTTGAAAAGATAGTTAAGTTTCAGAAAGGAAAGCTCTGAAGAGATCACATTTTATTGGGGTTCTGTTAGTAAATGTTGAGATTCACATCTTTGGCACATGAGTATCTGTATGATGTGGTCTTTATTATGCAGACTGCACATCATTACATTATCACAGTTGAAAGAATTAAAATTTGCACATCAAACTTAATAGTCTTAAGTTTCATAGTCATTTGCATTGTTCCCAATAAAGTAAAATAAAACTTGAGTGTTAAAATGAACTATAAAAGGAGACATTTAAAGCCAGCCAATCACAGTTTTATTATTTATTTTTGCTAATGGCTATAACAAGAGAATCTGAAAACACAGACATTTTATAAAAATATATTAAGACAAAGTTTGTTTTCAAGGACAAAACAAGAGAATTTCCCTCTGGTATGGGGAGCAGAAAAATTATTCCCCAACGATATTCCAGTCTTGATGAGCAGGCTCTGTGAATATTACCCCACATGCACAAAGGGACTTTGCATATTTAATTATGTTAAGGATTTTGACAGGAGATCATCATCTTAGGACTAATCACATACGTTTTTAAGTTGGAGAGACTTCCCTATGTGTAGTGAAAATATGTGGCTATGAAAAATTGGTCTGAGATGCAACATTGCTAGCTAGGAAGATGGAGGAAAAGGGCTGTGAGTCAATGTGGGTGGACTATAGGAGCTGGTGAAGGCAAGGAAACAGATTCTCCCTAGCGTCTTCAGAGAGAAGTGCAACTGTGCGGGTACCTTGATTTAACCCCTGTGCCATCTGTGACAGATTCGTGACCTAGAAAATTATTAGACAACAATTTACAGCACTTTGAGCCAACAAATGTGTGGAAACTTTGTTATGACAGCAATAGAAAACTAACATATCTAAAGCTTCCAGACGAAGGACCAGAAGCGGCAGTTCCTGGCTCAAGCAAAGGCGTCGAGACCTCTGCCAATTCCCAGCTCCTGCTCTGTTCTTGGCAACTTTCTTCAGGAGGTTTGGGGGTTACAAATTCAATATCCAAACTTGTTGGGAAGAGGAAAATGTCATGTCCAGGCTCCACACAGATAACTTTAGGGGAAAGGAAGCATCTAACTGTGCAAAAATAGATGACATGGATACTTAAGGCACAGGGCTATTCTTGGATCTGCTATCAAGAAGGGACTTATCTCAGGACACATCTATGCAGTAAAATTGTTGTGAACATTTGGCAATGTGTATCAGCACCCACTCATCCCTTTTGCAAGATTTGTTATGTAGTTGCAAAGATAGCTCATCTCTAGGTCTCTTTCCTCCAAGGTAGGATGTTGGATATTAGATGTGTTGTTAATGTGAATTTTGGCAGATAGTATTTCTTCTGGGCCATCCATTGCTGCTGATAAACAGTAGCATATTCTTTCCAGAGGCGGCATTACCTGAGTCCACAGGTTGGAATTCAATAATGTACTTCAAATTCTGGGTCATACCCTATAGCAATGTCCCTCAATTTGTAATAATAAAAAATGTTTATATGTTGTTCTGAAGAATAATTTAATTTCATATATGTTTTATTGTACTAAAAATAGCAGATTCTTTTAAATGTCTATAATATAATACGTTTCTGTATTTCCTGATCAATAATATTGCGTTATTTTTGGTTCCGGTGTCTAAGTGAGTTGACAGTAGGGAAATTTTTTAAGTGAATTTTGTAATCACTATCTTTTCCAGAAATCCCAAGAGGCTTATAAAATTGTGCCTGTAACAACAACAACAACAGACGAGCTTCTTTATTACTAGCAGTCATGATTTTCCAAATTATTCCAACCTTGTACCATTACCTTGGGAAATGGCTAAAATATCTGGACCAATGAAAATCCAGAAATCATTAAGCAATATGTAACTGAGTTAACATGAAAAATTGGGTGTGCCAACATTTCAGTAGGAAAAAAAAAATATTTAGGGGAAGGGAATGGTGGAAATGCCACAGGTCTTTTTAATGAAGTATCTATAATTTGACCAAGATTAAGATAAACATGCAAAATTATATAACATATGATTAAATTTTGGACACTTCCATGCTTTCTACCATTTTATGTTTATACACTTGAGCATGTAACTTAGTATAGTTCTACAAAATGTTCTCTAAATATAAAAATCATACTCCACAACACTGTAAAACACTGATGTTTCTACAGACTAGACAAAGTTACTGGTTCCTATAGGTAAATATGAAGCATCTCATATACTATGCCTTGTAAAGCTTTTGAAACAAATGTTAGTATTGCCCTTGACACAAACAATTTAATGAAATTTCAATGTAAGTTCCAGTAAAATAAACATTGTACCAAAAAAAGAAACTGTCCAAAACAATAGCTACATTTCTAAAAACAGAAAGATTATTTTCATCAGGTTTCACTGGCGATTAACATGAACATGCTGCAGGGGGTCTGTCTGTTTCAAATCCCACCCTGGTGTATGGAATTTGACACCAGATGGTTTCTAACTAACAAGGAATTAACAATTTGTGTATTGTTAATTGTTCCATTATAAAAGTACTCTTGTGAAGTAAATAAGGAATACATTTCCATGCTATACAGCTAAAGATATAATTGTAAAGTAAAACAAAATGTGAACCAACGTTTCAGTAACTGCTAAAATGGGAGGAAAAAGGCAGAGTATTACATTTCCTTTTACATCATTGCTTTTTCCTCCCCTTCTTTTATTCTCTGGGTTGTTCGAAATTAAAACCACTATAACCACAATTTAAATACGCACAAAATGTTAATGAACATAACACCAGTGCACCTATGTGATGTTTCATTTATGACAACTTGACTGGGGTAAGAGCTGTCCATATATCTGGCAAAAGAGTGTTTCTGTGGGTCCTTGAGCAGGTTTCCAGACCGGTCATCATTTAACTCAATACTCTGAGTGAAGAAAAGCTTGCCCACCAGTGTGAGTGCACATCACCCAATCTGTCCGGAGCCTGAAAAGAATGAAAAGGCAGAAGAAAGACAAATACTCTCTTCTTAAGTTGCAACATCCATCTTCTCCTGTCCTAGAACACTGGTGCTCCTGGTTCTCAAGGATTTATACTCAGACTGAATTACAACACTGTTTTCCCTAATCTTACAGCCTCCAAATGGCAGATTGTGGGACTTCTCAGCATCTATCATAATACTAGGCAATTTTACTAACAAATTTTCTCCCTCTTTTCTCTATCTAATGTCCCATTGATTCTGTATCTATGGAGAATGCAGACTAATAAACACTACTTTATTAAATTGATTCCATTGCACATTTGGAATAGCATTAATTTTACTTATGACTTGTAGCTGTTTGGTGATGTAGCTGTTCAGTGGTGTTGCTTTTTGGTAGTGTAGTTGTTTGGTGGTGTTGCTATTTGGTGGTGTAGCTGGTGGTGTTGCTGTTTGGTGGTGTAGCTGGTGGTGTTGCTGTTTGCTCACACAGTGAACATCAGGCCTTGCATTTGACAGCCATGTGACATGGACAAAAGTCTGACTTCAAGGTTTTAAAAACATCCTGAACATTTTTATTATGAGTATATTTATAAGAAATTACATATACTTACAGGTAGTAGATTTTTTTAATTAAAAGGTAGGAAAGAAAGGAAAGCCTCAAAATTTTGTTTCAAGACACCTCTGCATACTTCAAATATTTAGGACTCCAAAGAATTTGGTCTTATGGCTGATATCTTTACAGTTTAGCATATTAAAAATTAAAACTGAGATTTTAAAATGTTTATTGATTAATTTTAATTTTCTTTTATTTATTTCTTTTATTTATTTCTTTATGTATTTAAAGAGCCTCACTTTGTGGCCCTTGGCAGAGTGCCGTGACTTACTAGGTCACAGCAACCTCCAAATTTTGGGCTTAAGCGATTCTCGTGCCTCAGCCTCCCAAGTAGTGGAGACCACAGGCGCCTATCACAACACCCAGCTTTTTTTGTTGTTGTTGTTAGAGATGAGGACTCACTCTGGCTCAGGCTGATCTCAAACCTCTGAGTTCAGGTCAGGTCACCCACCTCCCTCCCAGGGTGCTAGGATCACAGGTGCGAGCCACCATGCCTGGCTATTATAATTAACCTGTGATATGGTAACCTATAACATATCTTTTTAAAATGAATTTTTAATCCAAAAGTAATTATTGAGAAGAGTAGCATTTTTATACATTTTTAAACAGATTTCTTTCTCTTTATTATTGTTGGGGAGTCATTGAAGGTACAAAGAACCAGGTTACATTGATTGTATTTGTTAGGTAAATTCCCTCTTACAATTGTACCCGGCCCTAAAGGATTTCTTCAATATCTGACTTATTAGAAAAGAGCAGGATTCTCATATATTCTTCTGTATCCCATCTATTATATAATATTGCTTTTACTAAAATATATAAAAAATTAAGCCTTACGTTAAAATGTTAAGAAAAGAGAATATTTTAATAACATCAAGACATAGAACCAAGTTAGAGACAAAATTAGTAAAGACTTCATGTATGATTTTGCAGCCCTAAAGAAAACTATCTGTGACCATGCTCTTTGCAGGGTGGGTATTTTATGGAAGAATTAACTTTATAAAGGAAAAGTAAAGAAACTCTGAGATAGTATGTGATAATCGAGTGTCCTTAATATTAGGATGGGACTTTTGGAAGTGGGGGTAACTTTCTAATTAGTTTTCATGTACATTTTTATGTCTCTGTGTGGCTGATAATAATAAGAAATTTGAGATTTCCAAAAACGAAAGAACTTGTTCAATACTCAACCATTTTATGGAACACATAGAAAGTGATGGAATGACTGTTTTAAGTCAAACTCATAACATTCCTTATCACAAGTAATTTCTCAATTACATCTTTAGGTGATTGTGAACAGTTTTCTTTGATGTTATATCAAAACTCCACAAGTGGTAGTTTATTAAAGGTTAATTCCAACATGGTAACTGAAACAATATCCCTGAATACATTAAAATCCACTCTTCTATCTTGCCTTTCAATGCACCATTTACCAGCACATGGTTTTATAATGCAATACATTTTTCATGAAAAAAATTTGTTCACTGATTTATACAAATTTTAAAAACTTCAACACATGTATTTATTTTTGATTTATTTATAGATGGGCTCTCCCTCTTTGTGGGAAAGTTCATACTTGAATCTGTTCAGAGAATCATCCCAACCAAATTTTGAGCTCCCCAATATCCATTTAAACTCTTTTTGTACTTATTTATCCAAAATCAAATTCCCATTGTAGTAGAGTATCCTGTCTGAAAGAGATGATGCTTTGTGTTGGGCCACTTTTTCTTATATTAGACATAATCTGAGAAGCGTTTCACAGGAGATGCCTTAGTGATAATAAAACCTTATTGTATTAACCAGGGTTCTCCAGAGAAAAGGAAATGGTAGTCTGTGTGTGTGTGTGTGTGTGTGTAAAAGGAGATTGAGTATGAGGAACTGGCTCACATGATATGGAGGCTGAGAAGTCCCACAATCTGCCATCCACATTCTGGAGACCCAGGAAAGCCAATGGTGTAATTCAGCTCAATTCTGAAGTTCAATTCTGGGGGCGGGGGCAGATGGTATAAATACCAGTCTGGGAACTGAAGATGAGATGGGAACTTCCAGTCCAAGCAAGCAGGCAGAAAGAAAAATGTAAGCGTTCCTCTTTCTTATTCCCATTTATTTTATTTCTTACTTTTGAGGCCCTCAACCGATTGCTTGATACCTACCCATGTGGGGTGGCATCTCCATAATAAGAGGGCAAATGATCCAAATGATAATATCATCAGGAAATGCCATAACTGACACATTGGGAAAAGTGTTTTTTTTTTTTTTTTTTGAGACAGAGCCTCAAGCTGTCACCCTGGATAGAGTGCTATGGCATCACAGCTCAAGCAACCTCCAATTACTGGGCTCAAGCGAGTCTCCTGCCTTCGCCTCCCAAGTAGTCAGGACTACAGGCACCCGCCACAACGCCAGGGCATTTTTTTTTTTTTTTTTTTTTGGGTTGTAGCCGGCAGTGTTTTTTGGCAGGCCCAGGCTGGATTCGAATCCCCCACAACGGGTGTATGTTGCTGGCACCTTATCCGGTTGAGCCACAGGTGCCGAGCCAGGAAAAGTGTTTAACAAGATAGCTAGGCATACCCTAATGCACTTAAATTGACACATTAACTATCACATTTATAATCAACATGCTATTGTTGATGGCCAAGTTTTATAAGTTCAGATTATATAAAAACAAAATTACTTTGTTTGCTGTCTCCTTAGATGTACCAGAAGCTTTTCAGTTTAATTAAATCCCATTTATTTATCTTTGTTGTTGTTGCAATTGCCACCTAAGTTTCTTCATAAAGTCTTTCCCCAGGCAGATACTTCAAGTGTTTTTCTTATGCTTTCTTCGAGGATTTTTATAATTTCATGCCTTAAATTTAGGTCTTTTATCCATCTTGAATCATTTTTTGTGAGTGAAGAAAAGGGAGAAAGGTGCAGATCCAGTTCCAGTTTTTAAGTCTTTTACATGTGGATATCCAGTACTCCCAGCACCACTTATTGAATAGGGATTCTTTCCTCCAGTGTATGTTCTTGTTTGGTTTATCAAAGATAAACATCTTGGCTGTAAGATGTTTGTTTCATTTCCTGGTTTTAGAAATAGACAACCTACACAATGGGAAAGGATATTTGCATATTAGGAATCATACAAAAGCTTGATAACTAGGATCTTATAAAGAACTCAAATTAATCCACAGGAAAAAAGCCAACAATCCCATATATCAATGGGAAAGAGAGATGAATAGAATCTTCTTTAAAGAAGACAGATGAAGGGCTAACAAACCTATGAAAAAGTGCTCTTCATCCCTAATTATTAAAGAAATGCAAATCAAAACCACCCTGAGATATGACCTAACCCCAGTGAGAATTGCCCAAATCACAAAGTCTCAAAACTGCAGATGCTGACATGGATGTGGAGAGAAGGGAACACTTTTACAGTGCTGGTGGGACTGCAAACTGATACAACCTTTTTGGAAGGAAGTATGGAGAACCTTCAAAGAACTCAAGCTAGACCTCCCATTTGATCCTACAATCCCATTACTGGGCATCTACTCAGAAGGAAAAAAATTCCTTTTAACATAAGGACACTTGCACTAGACTGTTTATTGGAGCTCAATTTACAATTGGCAAGATGTAGAAATAGGCTAAATGCCCACCAACCCAAGAATGCATTAACAAGCTGTGGTATATGTATACTGTTGTAACCCCTAAGGCCCTGGTCTCAGTTGCTGCAGGAAGGAACCAGGTGTGACTTGGATTAGAAGTACAAGCTTGTGGGAGGTGGGCTAACCTTAGTTGTGGGGTAGCCCCGAGCCCCCACAGCAAGGGCTATTTATTAAGGTTATACTCAACAGGTGTGGAGATTTAAGGTAATGACATACACAACAGGTGTGGAGAATTAATGTGATAAGAATCAGTAACTGTCCTTTGCAAGCATGATGTCCATTCTTCTACAATATACCATGGAATACTATTCAGCCATTAAAAAAGATGATGATGTTGCAGCCTTTGTATTAACCTGGATAGATGTGGAACACATTATTCTTAGTAAAGCATCACAAGAATAGAGAAGCAAGAATGCTATGTACTCAATTCTCATATGAGGACAGTTGATGACCTAGTACACGCTGGGGGTTGGGGGACAGGAAGAGCAAAGAAAGGGAAGGAGGGAAAAGGTTGGGGGGGGGTCAGGATGTGTGACACACCTTTTGGGGGTGGGACACAATTATAAGAGAGACTTTACCTAACAAATGAAATCAACCTGGCTTTTTGTACCCTCAATGAATCCCCAACAATAAAAAAATTACTTTCATGGTATATACATATTTCTATATCATTCACATATATACATATCCATATGCCTGTATGGCAATGGCATTAAATAGAGCATACTTGCTTAAATTGGCACTTTGATCTGCCAAGAAAATCTAAGCACTATTGTAATATTTAAATGTCTATTTAATGGAATATATTTAATGGTTTAGGCGTGGTTAAACTTCACAAGGAGAGTTTTGCCTTAAAGTGAAATGCTGATGGAAACTCCATAAAAGCTAAAAGAATACTCATAGTTTGTTTGCTGTTTTATAAGTTTTCAATAAATGAGATTATGTAAGCAATTGATTAATAGTACTGCAGTAGGTGCCAAAAAAACTATACATATTTTAAGAAAGGAAAATACTGTATTAAAATTGGAAAACCCAAATCACTTTTGATTTCTGCAATTGTAAGAGATAAAAGATATAATATACAAGATAACAAATGCTGTTGGCATATATGCGGTATTACAATTTTAATACAGTGTTTTCCTTTCTTTAAAAGGATATACCTTCTTTAGGCACAGTTTGTATATTTTGTGCCAAACACTGACATCCTGCACACACAGGTGTTTATTAGACAGAGAATGACAAACTGTTTTATTTTATTTTATTTTTTGTTTGTTTGTTTGTTTGTTTTTTGAGACAGAGCCTCAAGCTGTCACCCTGGATAGAGTGCTGTGGCATCACAGCTCACAGCAACCTCCAATTCCAGGGCTCAAGCGAGTCTCTTGCCTCCACCTCCCAAGCAGCTGGGACTACAGGCGCCTGCCATAACGCCCCGCCATTTTTTGGTTGCAGCCGTCATTGTTGTTTGGCGGGCTCGGGCTGGATTCGAACCCGCCAGCTCAGGTGTATGTGGCTGGCAACTTAGCAGCTTGAGCCACAGGTGCCGAGCCAAAAAACTGTTTTATTAAAGAAAAAGTCTCAATATCCAGGTTAGTTTTCAAGGGTAGTAACCTATACTTCTGATGAAGCAATTTTTCTTCTGCATAGTATATTTATTAATTCATTTTTAAATTATCTAACAAATCATGTTAAAGTACTTTTTATGTGTCTGGAATCAGAATCTTTGTTAATCCAGATGATGTAGGAATAGTCTCTCCTCTGCTTATTGAATTGTTAAATCTCTCCTTCTTCCTTTCTATTTTCTTTTGGGGGGTGGGATTTGAGGCTGCTTTGAAATTTGAAGTATAACTTTGAAGCACAATAGAACCTCCACAGCTGACCGCCTGCCTACACCTCCCTAAACTGACCTAATTTTAGAGACCAGCCATGCATCAGATGTACATATCAGTCTAGTCTATTTCCTTGTTGACCACCTCCCAGGCCTATTTCCTTGTTGACCACCTCCATATGTTGACCAGTTGGTTACAGTCCCTTGGGTGGTCAACTTCCAGCGGTTCTATGGTAATTACAAGTCTTTGTTAAGAAAGTCTCTGTTTTAATCAGAATTTGGGGGGCTAATAATAAAATAATTTGGCATTAAAACTTACACACGGTTTATTGATACTTCTTTGCTTTGTTAAGATTCAGTTACCACATCTATAAAACTGTATCCATAAGAGGCAGTATTAAATTAAAATGATTGAATAAATCCAAAGGGCTGAAATTATTAAAGAATAGTAATCATTTTATTACTAATAAGTTCCTTTAGAAAATTATCATTTCAGTAATATAGGAAAACTATAATGATACAGTCTGGATACATTAATAATGAAGACGATTTGTCAAAGTGCCATACAGAAACTTTGAACAGGATTTTCAACTCCAGTTTGGCTAGTATAAGACAGAAAACTCCTTAAAAGTACATCTATAAAAAGGGATTTTTCTCTACTTTCTCCTTCTGTGTGTGTGTATCTGTGTGTGTGTCTGTCACCTGTGTGGAACTCGACAGAAGCAGATAGAGCTAAAGGAATTTTCTAAAAATAAATTGCACTGCAGCAAAGCTCTGCGATCTTACTGGGAGTGCCAAAATATCAGTGCATCAGTAGCCAAGGGGATAAAAAGGGTATAAAAATTCTATTTCCTTAAACTCCACACTTTCCTGAAACAATGTAGAAAAGAGAGCAACGCTGTCACATAAGACCTTCACTTGAAATGCCAAAGTCTCTCGAAAGTAGTTTCTCCAAGATGGTGTTTTAGGGCAAAAGATCAGCAAGACTTCAGTTCCTAGTGTTTCTTTATCTTATTCGTGAAACTGTTAAAGCTAAAAATAATGAATTCAGATACTGGATTCACGCACAAAAAACGGGGCATTTAAAATTGCGATACCAGACACGTCACCTTCCCTGTGTTTTCTCTCTGACGATGCTTAAGGTATTTATTGGTTTGTATGATCTAATTCAAACCTTCTCCTCTATGGAATCATCCACAGCTTTCAGAAAAAAACACCCCCTTTGTCAAAGAAACTCCAAGAGCATTTATGTGTTGCAATTCTCACATGGTTGCTTCAGAAAAACCCTGAATAACTAGAGTAATGATGTGGAGCCCAGACCTTCCTCATTTTCCAGAAGAATTAGTGGAAAGATGCACAGGTCCTTACAAAATTTAACCTGAGCTGAAGACTGTGACCAATAATTAAATTTTAAACCCTTCCTATTACATTGCCATTCAGAACGTCGCATTCATCTCAACAGCCATCATGTGTGGCTTCTCCAAACTCACAATTTCAGTCTAATCCTACTATTATGTCCTCCATTTCAATGCTTCCTCAGTAGGAAGCATTGAGAGTCTAGGGATTATGTGTCTGCTCACATAGCTTTCCATCAGAAAAAAATTCAAAATAAGTCAGTGGTAATTCCCAAAAACTCTGACACAGTTGTCAAGCAACTTGAAATTTTTATACCAGAGGGATCGTCGGATCCAAGATTTGACTAAAGCATGTTTGTATCTGTGGGGTGTGCGCTCTTTGTGTAGACTTAAGCTCTTTCCCAGATAAATTTGCATTTAACGGGTTCTAGAGCACATAATAATAATGTATTTAAAGTTTATTTTCAAATAATTATAAATAGTTTTTATATATTGATAGTAATTATTCACTACTACCAAATCTCTCATGTTAACAGGCAAGACTTTACATTCTTACCACAGATGCTAAGCAAAAATTTCCCCACAGTATTTGCACTGTACTGTAATACTTGGTTTATTGTCTGCCTTCCCACTGGACAGAGATTTTTGGGGTCAGAGTCTACATCATTTATTTCTATAGCCTTGCAATTAGAATTTCATCAGACATATATATGTTAACCAGAGTTTAATGAAATTATTTTGTTTGCTTTCTGTCTGCTTAGGCATTAGTGTGATAACCTGAGAGAGAGAAGAGGAGAGGGGAAGCGAGGAGAGGAGAGGTGGGGAGGGGAGGGGAGGGGAGGGAGGGAAGAGGAGGGGAGGGAACAACTTAGCACCTAAGATATCACTTTAAGATATAACATACAATTTAAGTTCTCTATGTTTAAAATGATAATATTTACCTTTTTTTCCTTTTTAAGAGACAGAGTCTTACTTTGTTGTCCTTGGTAGAGTGCTGTGAAATCACAGTGATGCAGGACAAGGCAGCCCTACAACCGCTGCCTTGGCCCTGGCCACGCTGATGCTCTGGCAGATGGAGGAACCAGCTTGCGGAAGGGCCGGACACCTGTGCGGAAGACACTGGCGCCTTGCTGTCTCCTTCCCCTGCTCTTTTTGCTGGTACATTTCATGGATGGCTCCTTGCTGTCTTCTCTTCCTGCACATCTGACTGGTCAATGTCATGTCAGTTTCCAGGGCCTGGGTCTTCATTGGACAGCT
>CAUYRH010009178.1:0-63028 GCA_963574655.1 Perodicticus potto
TAAACAGTTTTGATCCCATAGACCATGAAGGCTATCTCTCACAGTACGATCAAAATGTTTCTGATTGTATATGAAGCACATTCTGCCCTATGATTGCACCAATGTACACAATTATGATTTAATAAAATTATTTTAAAAAAAAAGAGTCTCTGAGAACCAGTACCCTAAAGAACTCCCCATGTGCATCCCAAGAAAAGCAGCCAACAGAAGACACAGAGGCCGAGAAACATGCACCAAAGAAGCCACAAAAATGAACATAGAGTAACAACAGCAGCCCATTAATTAAAGAGACTTGTTCCTTTTCTCCTCTCACCTCCCCACAGCCAATATGCTTAGTGACCTAGGCCTTGGAAGGGAGGGTAGGATATATTTTAGAGCTAGATCAGGCCACTCCAACCCAACTCAACTTGAGTTTAGGCAAGGGGAGGAAATGAAATTGAGATCAAAAATTGAGATTAAGATTTTTAAACTGGATTGGACTTCTAATAATCAAAAGTGACCAGAAAGTTATGGAATGTGCCCAAGATAATTGATATTAAGAAAACGAGAAGAGCAATAAGATAGAGTACAGTTAGAAACAGGGACTAAAGCTAAATAAAACACTTTCCTGTTTCTATCTCCACTGAGTTGACTCTTCATTAAACAGTTTTGTCTGGTTCCCCTTCCATTTATAATACATACATATCTGAGCTCATTGAAAAGCTCCCTAACTAACATGCCATAGTCCTCTTCTTCCTTGTCAACATCAAATCATTCATCTATTCAACAATGTTTGACTGAAGGCCTACTGTGCCAGGCACCCTACAAAGGGCTTGGGAAACACCACTGAAAAAAAAAAACAGAAAGAGATCTGTTGGTGGAGCTTATATTTGTAATTGCTACTTTCTAAACCCTTTTTTTTTTTTTTTTCAATTAACCATGCAGCCTGAGCTGCAAACCATGCTGAGATCTTGGGGCAACATAGCAGGGTTCAATGGGACTTAGCTAAATATTATATGTGGCCCAAAAGGCTGGTCCCAATGAACATGACCAACAATCTATAGCATAGTGTTCCAAAGCCTGTCAAGCTGGTTCCACCAGTCAAGGTTATCGGATAATCTAGTGGGCATGAGCCCAAGATTATTCTGGACATGATCAATAGAATGGCAGCATCTTGATTTCCGTGAGATCTAGGAGGCATTCAATCTCAGCCAGTAACTGCATAAGGAACAGAGTCTATCTCCTACCAGGAAGGAAGCCTGGTGAAGGATTGGCAAAGGTAGGATCTTAGTCAAATGAGTTGGTGTTCACTTAGGAACTTTAGTAGCAAAGACAAAAATTAGCTCACAGGCTGGAATAGACACTGCAGATTGGATTGAGGACAGCAGGCTATGGATGTGTGGTTATTGCCTGCTGAGTATTTGGAGGGTGTGTTCCAGTTTAAGATCATTGAAGGCTCTGAAGCCTGAAAAGACATGTAACACAGGATGAAAACAACACTGAACCATAAAATAAATGTCAGGATGTCCAATATAGGTCTACTTTTTCCCATAATGTTTTCTTCAGAGTTGTCTCTTAATATCCAACTCCTTCAGCTGGTTATTTGTGTGTGCGCACACATATATACTTGTGTGCACTCTATAGTGTATGTACTATAAACTCATTGTTAGTCTGTTTTAGGGATCATCTGTACTGGTCTTCCCCCAGCCTATTGAAGAATGTCAAGGACAAACAGAGTGAACCACTGGCATTCGAGTGATTAACCCTGAACAGGCCTTCAATTCCATTAACCCCCTCATTGCACTCTCAGCCTGTCCCTTCACTTCTTTAACTTTATTTTGGCTCAGCACTTCCAATTTGTGACCCAACCACCCTACTACTCCAACACTTGGCAGACTTATTTTATTCCTGCACTTTTCTTCCTCCACCCGTGGAACTTTCTTGAAATGGCTCTTTCATAGATGGTCCCTTTTGATTCATTTCAAAAATCCCCTTCATAATCTCTGACTTTCTGGGGAGACATAACTGGTCACAATCCAACTTTCCACCCCACCCCAGCAAAGACCCTGAAAGAAATAGTCATAAGACTTGATGGAAATTCAAAAAAGAATGCTAATAATCTTGCATTTAATTGCCATAAAAGTCTCAGAGCAGAACTTCTGAAAATATTGTATGTTTTGCTGTGCACATTGAGTCATCATGGGGTTCTTGCAAAAAATGCAGATTACTGGACTTAATCCCAGATCAACTGTTATAGTTTG
Source organism: Perodicticus potto (assembly GCA_963574655.1). Taxonomy (NCBI): domain Eukaryota; kingdom Metazoa; phylum Chordata; class Mammalia; order Primates; family Lorisidae; genus Perodicticus; species Perodicticus potto. The sequence continues at coordinate 2,241 of CAUYRH010009178.1, forward strand.
AGTTCTCCCAGGAGCAAACAAGGATTTCACTGCAGAAAGTTGATTTGGGAGGTAGACCCAGAAAACAGTGGTAGAGGAATAGGGAAATAAGACAGAGAAGAGAAAGCAGTCAATAAAAAGTGCACACTCAAGGCGTCACCTGTAGCTCAGTGGTTAGGGCACTGGCCACAAACGCCAAGAGTGGCGCGTTGGAACCCGGCCTGGGTCTGCTAAACAACAATGACAACCGCAAACAAAAAATAGCCAGGCATTGTAGCGGGCACCTGTAGTCCCAGCTACTGGGAGGCTGAGGTAAGAGAATCACTTAAGCCCAAGAGTTGGAAGTTGCTGTGAGCTGTGACGCCACAGCACTCTACCCAGGGTGACAGCTTGAAACTGTCTCAAAAAAAAAAAAAAAAGCGCGCGCTCAAGATGGTTACTACTGGCTGGGTGTGGTGGTTCACACCTGTAATCCCAGCACTTGGGAGGCTGAGGCAGGTGGATTGCCTGAGCTCATGGATTCAAGACCAGCCTGAGCCAGAGCGGGATCCCATCTCTAAAAATAGCCGGGCATTGTGGCCGGTGCCTGTAGTCCCAGCTACTCAGGAGGATAAGGCAAGAGAATCACTTGAGCCCAAGAGTCTGAGGTTGCTGCGAGCCATGACGCTGTGGCACTCTACTGAGGATGACAAAGTGAGACTTTGTCTCAAAAAAAAAAAAAATGGTTAGTAGTGTGGGCAACTCCATTAGGAACTTTGGAAACAATACAATACACATATCTTAGAATTACGCCACTGATGAGGAGAGGGAGTTGAGGTGATTGGATGCTGACTTCCTCGGTCTTTGGTTGAAGCTGCACTTGGCGGCATTAATTTCCTGGCATTTCTGGCCCGCAAAATCACAGCCCTCTGGCAAAAATATCTGGGTGCTGGGAGTTGGGGATCAGACTGGTGTACACTGAAATGGTAAGGGCTGAAGAAATATGGGTGAGGCTCCAACATCATCTGCTACACCAACTAAATCAACATGTCTGAGCAGGGGGCTGGAATCTACATTTTGAACAAGCTCTTTGCACTACAGCTGGAGAACTTAGGGTATTAAGAATATGTCGTACACATAGGACTGAATTTCTAGCTTCCTAATGGCTTCTGTGAATAAGAGAACACCTTCACTCTATCATTCCTCCCCATCAAAAAAAAATCTATTTTTAGTAAACCTTCTTTTTCTAATGATGAAAGGATAAAACTTGAGTCTACCACTCACCATTATAACCCCTGGGAGTTTCCATTTTGTGCCAGGGGAGCTATTTTAGACAAACTCTGTGAACTTAAATAGGGAAAGTGATTCATTGGCATGTAAGGTCCGTTTCATGTTGATGTCAGGATGGAGAAACCAGATGGTGCTAAATGTTCTCTCAGGTCAATACTTGATGACTTCATAGCTTTCACCAGCGTCCTTAATAATTCGACATTTAGCACTCAAATTCAGGAGCTTTTTGCCAGCTCTTTGTGAGGAAGGAGGCAGGGAAAGATGATATTGAAAGTTTTTTTTAAAAGGTTAGTTAATGCACTAGGGCATGGATTTCATTACATGATCACATAACCCTGAGTAGCAGAACATATAGTGGGCGATCTAAAAATAATTACTGCTCAGGTGTCGATTAACCAAGGGTTGGCCACGAGCCGGGCTTTTGAAATGTGAAGCAGGGGGCTGAGAGAGCAGGTTCCTGGAACTCCAAGCTTCAATAAGGTTGCAAGTTGGTAGGAAATAAAATCAAATGCCTGCCATGGCAGTTCTCACTCACTTTCCCTTCCTGTGGTCCATAACTATCCCCTCCCCCATGCCCGCAGAAGCTGCCAAGGGCTAATAAAGGGGTGTCATCATCCTTCTTTGCTACATACAGTCAGGAGTCACCTTGCATATGTTAAACATGGATGTAGATTATTATTATTGCTTATCTGTGGTAGGCACCAGGTTCTTTCCACAATACCACCTTACCTAAAAAATGCAGTGATTGAACTGAGACCGACAGAAAGAAGAAAAACTAGTCCCAGCTGTGGAGCTGAAGCTTCTCCTAAGACAGCCAGTCAGATACCCTTGGGAGAGGTAGGGCAGGAGAGTACCTGGAACTGAGTCAGGCATCCTGAGCTTCCGCCCTCTGCCAAAGTTCTCAAAATGCCGCCTGGTCTTGATTTCTTTTTTTGCTTCTCTCTCCTCTCTTCTCCCACCCCCATGGAGAGTTCCTGGAAGGCAGGAGCCAGGTCCTGTTTTTTTCTTGAATCTTCTCTGTCTGGTATACAGTAAACTCCCACTGCATTTTGGTTGAGTGAATAAATGAATAATGATTATTTTTAAAAACAGGCTTATAGTGCTAGAAAGTAAGGATGTACTCAACACACACACACACACACACACACACACACACACACACACACACAGATGGGGATATGCCGAAGTGACACTAGGGCCAAATGATAGAGCTCCCAATGGTCAAAGCTAGAACAGTTTGAATGACAAAATAAAGTAGTATTGGATTATAACCCAAAGCGTAAAATAAATATATGAGTCCACACGGATGCAAGTAAATTACTGAACAAATTAACAAATGGGGGAGTAGAAACAAATCTCCCATGAGAAAAATTCCAAATAAATGTTGTAGATACTCCACCCTAAAGGAAATAGCATTATGGAACTCCCCATTCCTTATGCATGGGCTACAGGTAATGACTTCCCTGCAAAGAGTACAGATGGAAAGGAGGAATAAAACAGTAACTGTACAGGGGAGAAAACTATCAAACACTATTTCCGATCACTAAAGTGATCTAGGTTAACATCAAAAGTCATAAATTGTCTTGATGGTATGCATCCTTGATATGATGTGATAAAAAATGGTGCTTTACCTCTGCAATCTTCCTTCCAAAAACCCATAACCTCGGTCCAATCATGAGAAAACATCAGACAAATTCCTATGGAAGTGCAACCTGCAAAATATCTGACTGGTACTCCTCAAACCTGTCAAGGTCATCAAACCCAGGAAAGTCTGAGAAACCATCACAGCTAAAGGAGCCTGGGGAGATGTGACCAGTAAATGTAATGTGGGATCCAGGATGGGATCCCAAAACAGAAAAAGGACTTTAGAGAAACAAAGAAAATCTGAACAAACCATGGGCTTTCGTATCAAAATTGTGATAAATGTAGCATACATAATAACAAAAAATGTTAATACTAGGCAAACTGTGTGCTGGGCTGGGGTGGGGAGTGATACAAATAGAAACTGTCTGTACTGACAGCTCAATTTTTCTGGAAATACAAAACCATTCTAAAAAATTAAGTCTATTTTAAAAAAGAGAAGGAAGGGAAGAGAAAAAGAAGAGGAATAGGGTTTAACTCTGTGCTGTAGGTCACAGTCAGGCCTACTATGGGAAACTTATAAGTGAACATAAATGGAAAACTCCTAGGACCCCCAGTGCAGGCACAAACAAGAGGCAATTGCCCTGTGATGCCCCGGCAAGAATTCAGGGAGCAGATCTGGGCTTTGGGCCTGTATGAGGTGGCTTGCTGAGTGCCAGACCCCTGCTTTATTTGGTTATAGAAGACAAGCTGTTTCTGGATGCTGACGTGCTAGAGTTTGAAAGGCAATGGGCCCGTGACTCTGGGGTTCCTCTGGTGTAGGGAACATCTCATTGTTTTCAGGCTGCCAAGATCACTGAGAAAAGTGAGACAAGTGATAGGGATCTAGCATCTAATGATTTCTTAACTATATAATTTACATTACTTATTAGCTGCTTTGGGAGAAAAAAGTAAATGCAACCTCAATGTGAGTTCAAGTTGTCAACCTGGCCCATCCTTACTCCCAGATCACAATCTGCAGTCCTGGAATACTGGTCTAGCCTGGCCCAGGGGGTTGCCTCATGCAGTGAATACTGCTGTGGTCTTCCCTTCTGAGTATCTGACCTGCCCAGAGAGCTGACATTTACTGAGGGCTTTCTGAGCACTAGCATGCTTTCCATGTTAATGCTACTGTTTATGAAGTAGAGGTTATTTTTCCTCACCTAGAGATGAGACCTTGAAGTTTTAGGGGAAGTTGAGATCCCACTATTATCCCCACTGTAGGGATAGCAGAGTAGCCAAGTAGTGATCACAGGAGCCCCAGGCCTCTGGTAGTCTCATGAGTTCTCCAATTCATAGCTCTACTTCCTCCTACCCACCTGCCCTTAGCCCTGGCCCACCATTACTAATCTGTGGGAAGGTAAATCCTGGGTCAGTAAAAGCCTCAAACGGTGATTAACATTACTATGGCCAAGAGTCAGAGACCCTCCGTTTTATTTCAATTCTGTCACTGACTAGTTAGAACATTCTTTAATGTTCATGCTGACAAACACAGCAGAGTGATAACAGCATAGAAAACGCTGATGAATTGGGCACAGTCTGTTTGTTCTATTCATATTGATAATAACTAGCATTTATAAAGCATTTCGCAGTTTGCCATGTTCACACAAACTTTATCTCACTGACTTTCAAAAGAACTCTCTGGGATAACCAGAAGAGTTGTTATTGTCTCTGTTTTATAGGGGAGGAAACCAGGGATGGGAGAAATGAAGCAACTGGCAACAAATTAATATGGCAAGAAAGGCCTTACGGGGGCAGGAAACTTAGTTAACAAACAGCTCTTCTTGACACCTTTAGAAAGCAGAGGAATAAAACTCTAGCTTAATAGTGTCTCCCAGGGTGCCCTTCCTGCTCCTCTGATGATTTCCATCGATTGGATTTTTTTTAATCTCAAACTCTCCCAACAAGTCTACAAATTGGAGTTGTTTTAAAAAGCAACAAATTTGAAGTTACTTGTCTAATATTATACAGCTAATATGATCTCAGCAAATAAAACTCCAGAGTTAATAAGAAGACAGAACTCATGTTCTTCCTGCTGTCACAGTCTTCTCCCAAAGTTACACTCTCCCTAGCTGACACTTTTCACACCTATAACATGCTAATCATTAAATCTGTCTCCAACTCAGACTTCTTTCCTGAGTCCAGTTCCATTTATAAAACTGCCTACTGGCGGCTCAGCGCCTGTGGCTCAACAGGCTAAGGCGCCAGCCATGTACACCTGAGCTGGCGGGTTCAAATCCAGCCCGGGCCCGCCAAACAACAATGATGGCTGCAACCAAAAAAAAATGGCCGGGCGTTGTGGTGGGCACCTGTAGTCCCAGCTACTTGGGAGGCGGAGGCAGGAGACTCGCTTGAGCCCAGGCATTGAAGGTTGCTGTGAGCTGTGATGCCACAGCGCTCTATCCAGGGTGACAGCTTGAGGCTCTGTCTCAAAAAAAAAAAAAAAAAAACTGCCTACTGGAACTCTCCACTCAGGTGTCCTAAACTCATCCCAAGGTCAGTGTAGCCTAGACTGAATTTATTATACTTCCCCCAAATCTGGTCCTCCATGGGGATCTCCATTTGCAGTTAACTGCACCACAATTCAGTCCACTAGGCAAATCAGAAACATGGAAGTCCTGTGACATTTCCTTCCAGCCCCACAGTGTTTCTCAGGTCTCTCTCCTAAACATGTCTCCAATCATTTTGCTGCTTCCTTTCTCCAATGTCTCTCAGTCTCTTATCTTTTGCAATAAAATCCCCATTGATCTCCTTGCCATTGAGTCTCAGCCCTGTGACTCTCTCCCAGCCTTAAACTCCTCTCAGCAAAGTACCCCCCCAGATTTGGCCCCTGCTATGCTACCATTCCAGCCTCATTACCCTCACTTTACCTCTAGCACCTTGTGCTCCAGTATACCCAACGTACACATAGTCCACAAACAGCCATGTGTGCCTTCTGCCTAGGATGCCTTGTCCCTACTTCAGGACTCGGTTCAACAAGCATTGTCACTTCCTCTATGAAGCATTCTGTTCCCCAGGGAAAGTTGCTTACTGTCTCCTTTATCCCACCAATGTACCTTGAAATTGTCCCTTATCACCTTGAATCACAAATCTTCACTTACACACCCATTCCTCCCCTCCACCACGCTGGAAGCTCCTTGAAAACAAATGAGCTTCCACCTTTATGTCTGCAGCACCTGGCCCAGTGTCCAACACTTAGTGGGCACTCCATAAAATGTGCACGCAATGTTGTTGGAATTCATCCCCACCGCATTTGAGAATCTGAAGGAGATGCAGAGAGAATCGAGTCCACTCTAAATTCTAATTTTATAGATAATGATACCAAGTCACAGGGATGATGCGACTTGCTGAGCTACATAACAACTTGGCAGAAGTGGTACTAAATAGATTCAAATCTCCTGAATGAATTTACTCCCTTATCAGTTTTCTTTCCATGATTCCTCATTGCCTCTCTGAGTCAAAATCAAAAAGCCATTGAGCCTCAGTCTCTTTCCACTCCCAAACAATGGAAATCACTAATGCCTTCCCTTTCTACAGCGTAGGGATTTTATTTTATTTTTTTATTAACTTATAGTTGTGTACATCAGAGCAATCATGGGGTACAATGTGCTGGTTTCATATACAATCTGAAATATTTTCATCTAACTGTTCAACATAGCAGCGTAGGGATTTTATTTAACTATGGTTGAATGCTGTCTGTAAAAAATGCTTTGAATTCAGAGAGAGAGACACCACAGCCGAGACTCAGCAGCCCACCACTTTGATTTCAACTTCTCAGTTTACTCTCTCACTTCCTCTATTGACTTTTCCTCCCATGCAGCCTGAAACCTAAGCAGAAACTGGAGGAGAGATTTGTGATTTCCTCTTTCACTCCAACTCCACTTAACTAAGGAGAAAGGTAGTATAAATAAAATGAAACAAAGGTTCCTGTACGACAGCATTAAAAATATTGTCATTGGCATCTTAGAAGGGTACAGGTGAAACTTACTAAATGCAGAATATAAAGGTCTTAACACAATAACTGAGAAAATGCCATGAAGGCTATGTTAACCAGTTTGATGAAACTATTTTAGATTGTATATAAAACCAGCACATTGTACCCCATGATTGCATTAATGTACCCAGCTATGATTTAATAAAAAAAAATTGTCATTGATTATAAGATCAGAATGAGAATTTAATGGGGCCTGAGCTTGGAGTCTTGTGCTGAGAATGATTATGGCACTACTTGTAAATTCCATATCTATCCATGCGTACATATATAAAGTAGGCTGCCAAACCTGGGAGATTTTTAAAACTCTGACTTCCTTTTAAAAGTGGGGTATGAGGGTTAACTTGAAATATAACAATGTCATAAAAGACAAAGAAAAGCTGTGGACATGTTCCAGATTAAAAGAGGCTAATGAGACAGACAACTGAATGTAATACCTGACCCCATACTGGGTCCTTTATTGGCAGGAAAAGAGGCCATAAAGTGCGTTATTCAGTCAATTGACAAAATTAGAATGAGAACAAAAGATTGCCAAGTCCAGCAATCACTTGTAAGTGTTGACCCCCTCTTTTATCTGCTTCTAGACGACACAGATAAATATCAATATTAATGTATCAATATTAAACTGATGGAAATTGATAACTCTATTGTGATTAGGTAAGAAGCTCTCCCTATTCTCAGGAAATACACACTGAAGTATTTAAAGGTAAAGGCCCATAGTGTATGTAACTTACCCTCAAATGGTTCAGAAAAATGCTTGAGTGTGAGTGTGAGTGTATGTGTATTTGTGTGTGTGTGTGTGCAGAGAAGATATATAGTCACAAAAAATGAAGTCAAATATTTACAAGAGTGAATCTAGTTAAAATGTATACAGATGTATACTATTTTTATTCTTGCAACTTTTCTGTAAGCTTGAAATTATTTACAAATAAACTTTTTTAAATCATGTGTGAACACTTTGCATCTGTGATATTCATCAAGTTCAATTGCACATCCGTATCTATATCTACCTGTTTTCCATAATCATGTCCCCAGCAACAATCTAAAAGCTGTAGCGATTAAAGAGAGAAAATGGCATGATTTAAAAAAATAAGTTCATCTTTAATTCAGAAGAGAAGATGCAAACACATAAAAAAGACAGAAATCACCATAAGCAGCAAATGCCAAAGGCCAAATGTGTGGGCGTGGCAAAAGGAAAGGTGAAATGGAATTTCAGAACTTTCAAGAGAGACAGAACTTGAGTGAGGGCTTTGACCACGGGTTGGGTCTGAAAAGGAGACGAGAGGAAAAGGCATTCCATGTGTAGGGTACAGTGAGAGCCACGCCCTCCTGCTGTGAGAATATAATTTGAGAGGTTTGGTGGTAAGAGCTGTGATGTGGTGGGGGCATAATCAGGGTAGGAATGTTGGTTGGGACCAACTAGGGCACCTAGAAATGCCCCGTTAAGAAGTTTGGACTTTTGGCTGGGACCAGAGGTCAGCAATCACTTGTAAGTGTTGACCCCCTCTTTCATCTGCTTCTAGACAACACAGATAAAGCTGAAAGTGGGCTGTACCAATTGATGGTGGAAGGACACCTAGAAAGAAGGCTTCAATGTTTGGAAACATCTCCTTCACAGATCCTACCGATCAGGAATCCACTTGAAAACAGAACTACCTTTCAGAAGCTGATTCAGTACTTATTAAACACAATTAAGTGTACTTTCATCCGTTAAACACATGGCTATTTTAAGCTATGTTGTCAGCCACAATGAGAAATTTCTAAAGGAGAAAGGACAGTGGTAATTTTGGAGAACTGAGTGAGGGTAAACTGAGAACACAAGTGTATAGGTGTATTAATCAGGGCAATCAATGCTAGCTGCTGTAACAAAAAAAAACCCTCACTGATTTAACATAATAAGAGTCTGCTTCTTATTCATTCATGTAACAATCTGGTATATGTGGGGCAGCTCTCCTCAGCAAATCTCTTCCAATTAGTGACTCAGCAATCCAATCAGCTTCTATCTCGTGAGGCTGCCATCGTAAACACATGGCCTCTGAAATCACCATAAAAAGGAAAAACTGAGAGGGGTGATCACACCAAAGTTTTGCGGCCCAGCATGGAGGTGATATAGATCACTTCTGCGTATATGTTAGAACTCAGTCACATAGGCTCAACTACACTGCAAGAGACACTGGAATATGTAATTGTCCTTTGTGCCCAGGAAGAAGAGCTAAGATGGTAAATATCACAGTTTTGGGTTTCCCCAAGAGCCAACTCTGAAACAAGGATATGGGTACTAATAGTTTAGGTGAGAGGTGATCTCAGGGAACGCCAAGAGAAGAGTAAGGAAGTGAGAAGAAAAGGAAATCAACGTTGTGTTAATGAGCATACTCTGGGCACCTCAGACTCAATCCTACTGGAGATTTCTGGAATACAACTTCTGTATAAAACAAGTTGTCCCATCTAAGAGGTGAAGAAGTTGAGATACTTATCCACCAACTCCTGTACTTCATTCGTTGAGGACTGATCCCTGGGAAATTAACTCTCTGGCATTTCTGGCAAGCAGATTAAGCATGCCAGAGAGGTCCTCAGGCGGAGAGTCACGCTGTGCTTACATGTGAGTCAAGGGGTATGTGCTGAACAGTAAGTCCTGGACCCATGTGAGAGGAACACTAACAGCATCTTGCTACAGTGAGCACCCACCGTTATCTTCTAGCATCTCTCTGCAACACAGGTACCCCAGATTTACTTGCTCCCTGGAGGCCAGAATATAGCCTGAGGGCATAGCTGTGGGGTGAGTCCTAGAAATGCATTTTCAACAAGTTCCCCTGGATGGGCTCAAGCAGTCCATATATAGATGAGCATTTGAAAATACCTCTGATTTTCTACTCAACCCTCTATCATTTCGCTTCTCTCACAGGGAAACCACTCTCTTGCTCCCTTCCTCTGCTTCAAATTTCATTGTCTCCTCAAGTCCTCAACTTTGTCATTTGACAAATATTATTTCCTTCTCCTTGAAACACTCTTCTTCCTTCTGGGGGTTCCCTATTCTCCTAGTACTTCTCCTGGCTTCCTGGGTGTTCTCTCTTCACTGAATATCCAAGCTGCTCATTCTTCCTTAGAGGCCCACAATTGCTCCTGGTCACCACACGTAGACTTTGAGAAGAAACCAGAAATGGTAAGTGGATTTATTGATAATAGCTGCAGAAAGCCACGTGTAGAAAAGGATTCCGAATCTCTATGGTCAATGAGCTAAATCTCCAATGGATGTTGGCATAGGGCGAGCTGATTAGAGACGTTAGTCAGCCCTGCTATAGATCTTTCTCAAGTGTCCATTTTCATGATCTCCCTTGACACTCTCATCCACTCCTGAGGCATTAACTATCATTTTTATATAGATACCACCTAAATATATATTTCTATTTATGACCTCTCTTGGGAATTTCAAGCCCATATTTCTAACTCTTCAGGGAACGTATTAACTTCAATTTTTATTTTCTAATTATAGTCTCTTTCACCTGCATTCTCCTTGTCACATGATTGCTTTACCATTTTTTCGGACAGCCAGCTTAAAACCTTGGTGGTATCTTCACTCCCCTAATATTTCCTCATCATTTTTCCCTATTGTTTACTATATTGCTCAACAAATTGTATTAGAATTATTGGTTTACCCTCTGTCTGCCCTAAAACACTGTGGATTTCCTTGAATAAAAGAACCAGATCAGGGGAAAGGGGAGAGGGAGGGGAGGGGAGGAGGGAGGGTGGGCGGAGGGAGGGTAATTGGTGGGACCACACCTACGGTGCATCTTACAAGGGTACATGTGAAATTTACTAGATGTAGAATATAAATGTCTTAACGCAATAACTAAGAAAATGCCATGAAGGCTATGTTAAGCAGTTTGATGAAAATATTTCAAATAGTATATAAAGCCAGTACATTGTACCCCATGATTGCATTAATATACACAGCTATGATTTAATAAAAAAATAAAAAATAACAGATCTAATTCATATTGCATTTTCATCTGCCAGAACTGTTTCTGGCACAAAGTAAACACTAAGCGTGGAAGGATATGTTTGCATGTATGCAATGTATACATGTGTATATATTATACATAAAATTTAATGCATGAATTATACACCCGCCTGTGTTCTTCCTCTTCACCTCTTCCATTCATCCCACCTCCACGTCTCTAATCACTTACCAAACTCTATCCACTCAATTGCTCCACAAAGACATCTACATATGCCAGCTTCTTCTCCATCCTTATTGTTTATCACAAGTTGAGTCCCCTGAAAAACAGAATCTGACACAGAGATTCGAATGTGGGAATTTGATCAGGGATGCTCTCAGGAACAACATTTGTGGGGAAGTGAAGGCAGGAGCATTGGGCAGAGGAAGGACCCGAGCTACAATGCAGTTAAATAAGAGCCTTGGCTGACCCTAAGGGGAGCTCTAGAGCTAGGGTGGCTTTTCAGTGATTTTCCAAATTGAGGACAGTTCCTGAGCCTTTATAACACCACTTCCCCCCATCAGTCAATCGTTTGCTGCCCCAGAGAAAGAGTGTGAGTTGAGGCTAATGAGATTTTTTCAGATGCAGGTAAGTCCCAGAAGGACAGTCCAGTGAGAACCATCAGCCACCAGCATTTCCTACAGCTGGAGTAATGAGTGCCTCGGTCCTGAAGTAGGGATGTTAGAAGCACACCACAGTATCCACTACATTGCCAGTTTCCCGGTTCATGCCACTTGACCTCCCCTACTGCAGGCATTGCTGAGCAATCTCACAGACTCCAATCTCTTTTCTTAATCCATCCTTGGTCCTGCCACCCAGACTAATTTTTTACAAACCAATCGGATATGTATCTGATAATAATGTTCAGGAGTCAACACAGCTTACTAAGTATGTGCAAATCCATTTGTTTGTGGAAGGGAGGAGAGAAACACATGTGTGTGCACATGCGTATGTGTTTATACATATACACATAGAAAAGTATCTCTGGAAAAAAACCATAGGACATAAAGTGGATTGGGGGTTGCCAAGCGTTCAGGGAAGGAGGAATAGGATGTGACTACTAATAGGTATGGGGTTTCTTTTTGAGATGATGTATTCTGGAATTAAGGTGATGGTTGCACAATCTTGTGAATATACTAAAACCCACTGAATTGTACACTTTAAGATGGTAAATTTGAAAGCACGTGAATTATATCTCAATTCTTTTAAGTATCTCAGAGTTGACATATGAAAGTGATAGCAGTGATTGTATCAGGTTTGTATCCTTTGTATACACTGGCTTTTCAGATTTTTCTGTAAATGAACTTTTCAAAAAATTCTGAAACTAGTAGAAGAATGACTATGTGCCCACACAAGAGAAAAACACAATAAAATTCATGAAGGGGGGAGAGGGAAAGGAGGAGGAGGGAAGGAGATTGGTAAGCTCTCACCTAACAGGCACAATATAAGGGTGTACAGCACACTTCCTGGGTGAAGGGCTCAACTACAAACCTAACAAACACAAACAATGTAACCTAACCATATATACCCTTATATTAATCTGAAATTAAAAAATTTTTAAATAAAATATTAATTTAGGAAAGATAAAAATTCACCCTTCAAAATCACTTTTCTGCTTTAAAACCTCATCCCTATGCATGCTGTGAATGGCAAACTCCTTGCAAAGTTGCCCAGGCCCTTTCTGAGCAGGTCCTAGTCTACCTTGACAGATGCTCATCTTTCACTCCTCCATGACTCTCCTCCCCTGACTTCAGTCATTTTGGATTTCTCCATTGCCCAGGCTTCGTATCTTAAAGGCTTTGTTGTCTGCCACTCATAGCCGCCCTTTTCTTTATCTCCTATATAACCCAGCCCTACCTTTGGAAATACTTCCAGAGTCAGACCAACTCTCATTTCCCCAAAGCTGTGGGTGAAATATCTCTCTTTAGCTCTGCTAACCCTTTGTTCAACATCTGTTTTATAGTAATAATTACATACTGCCATCTTATATAATTGATTGTGTGTGTTTTTCGTGAGGCTGATTCACCTGTGATTCTTCTAATACACAGCACATGGAGTATTCAATAAAACTTAATTTTCAGATTAAATTTTTAAAAAAATACAAATTCACATCTATGCATTTGGCCAGTCAACGAATACTTTGTGATGGTATACTGTGTGTCCAGCAGTAGTGCCCAAGTCAGAAAATGTCCTTGTTCTCATGGAATCTACTTTTTTATTTTTATTTTTTATTCAGGTATGACATACATAGAATGTACACAAATCTTAAGTATATGCCTGGTTAACTTCTTACATATGTATATACCCATGTAACCACCACCCACATTAAGACATAGAATATCTCCAGCACCCCACCCTCCCTCCCAGTCAATATCCTCCTGCCTGGTGGTAATCCCTATTTGAACTCCTAGCACCATAGTTTTGCCTGTTCTTGAACATCATATAAATGGAATAATATGTTCTCTTTTGTGTTTGAATTCTTTTTTTCCGTGATCATTTTTGTGAAATTCATGCATGTGGTTGTGTGTAGTAGCAGTTCAACTTATTTTTACTGCTGTATAGTGTTCCATTGTAGAGTATTCCATTAAATAACCTGCAGGTTCTATATCCTTTTTCCTATTAATGCTCATTTGCTTTGGTCCCAACTTTAGCTATTATGAATAAAGCTACAGTAAACATTCTTGTACTTGTATTTCAATAGAAATAAACAGTCACTCCTCTTGGATGTTATAGTTAGGAATGAAATTTTCTGGGTCATAAGTGACTTTAGTAGATACTGTCCAGCAACCTTCCCAGAGGAATTGTGCCAACTTACACTCTCACCAAGAAAATATGAAAACAAACAAATAAGAAAAATATCTGATAGTGAAAAAAGCAATGTGAAGAATTAAGATCAGACAATGAAGCTACTTTAAATTTGGTAACCAAGAAAGTCTTCTTTAACAAGGTGAAATTTAAGGTAGGACCTAAATGACAAGAAACCAGCCAGGCACATGTCCAGGAGAAGAGCATTTCAGGCAGAGGGCGAAACCACAAATGCCCTAGACCAGGAAGTACCTCGGCTTATTTAAGAAACAGAGAAGAATCTAGTGGCCTTGGAGTGAGTGGCAAAGTGAAGGCAGTAGACAAAGGCAGTGTTACCAAGCCAGCTGCTGCAAGAGGAGTCTGGAGCTTAATTCTGTGGGGAAATGTTGATGAAGGTATAAAATACACATTCCAAAATTATCCCACCCAAGAGCCAAGAGAGCAGAGGTTATTGGTTAAGAATTGCTGCTGGCAGATTGGGGGTGGAAATGATTTCCTAGCACATCTGTATCTCATATAAGTACTTTCTTCCATGACTGAGATTCAGTATGTTCCTCTATCTCTAGGCTTTTAACTTCATCCTATTTTCACTGGTCTTCCTGCCCCTTGGCCTCAAAGCCAGCTCTTTGAATTTACCCTTCTCCACCACCTAAACGTCATCAGCCATTTGACTACCTTTAGATCCCTCTATAAATCAGGTCCACTACTTACTTTTGTTTTCCCTGTCCTCCCATTCACTAGACATTCTACCTGGTATAGTGTCCTGCCAATAATATACTCAGTAAATATATGCAGCATAATTATTGGTAAGGGATCCATAACTGTGCTGATTTGGAAAGACTTTAAATTGCTATTAAGTCACAATTTGATGCTTGGTATTTCCAGTAATCCTCCCAATCCTGGGGTACTTCCTGTATATTTTCCTGACACCTGAAGTCTCACTTTCTATATCAGTTACCTGTTGCCACATAATTATTTGTAATAAAACATCCCAAGACTCAATGTATTTAAACAATAGGCATTTATTTTGTTTATAAGTCTGCAGGTTGGCAATTTAGGCAGGGCTTTCAGTAGTTCTCAACCTGTGGGTCACGACCCACAGGAACTGTATTAAAGGGTTGCAGCATTAGGAAGGTTGAGAACCACTGGCTTAGATGGACAGTGCTTCTGATCCAACTGGACTCACCCACAGGTCTTACATTCTGCTGCAGCTCAGCTTTTCTAGGATAACCTCAGCTGCAATGATGAGGGTAACAACTTTGCTCTTCATGTCCCATCTTCCAGCAGGATAACCTGGGACTATTCTCATAAAAAACACAGAAGAAGAGCAAGTAAGTGAAAAAACACTCAAGGCCTTTTGAAGCCCAGACCTGGAACTGGCGCACCATCACTTTCACCACATTCTATTGCCCAAAACAAGTCACAAGGCCAGCCCAGATTCAAGGGGAGGTACAATAGACTCTGGTTCTTTTTTTCTTTTCTTTTTTTGCAGTTTTTGGCTGGGGCTGGGTTTGAACCCACCACCTCCGGCATATGGGGCCAGTGCCCTACTCCTTTGAGCCACAGGTGCTGCCCGACTCTGCTTCTTTAGTAGATGAAATCCCAAGGTCACGTGGTAAAAGATATGACTACAGAAAAAGGTGAAGAACTAAAGTCAATACAATCTATCAGACGTTAACACTTGCCTTTTGACTTAGCAGGTTGAATGCGTTTTTGTATACTAATCATGCCTCAATAAAGTGGGTTTTTTTCTTTAAAAAACAAAAGAAGAAGGCTGCGTATATACATATATTCCTTTTCAATTCAAAGTTCCTGTACCTTAAAACCTTCAGGCTGGGCATGGTGGCTCACACCTATAATCCTAGGACTTCAGGAGGCCAAGGCAGTAGAAGTTCAATACAAGCGTGGGCAACATAGTGAGACCCTGTCTCTACAAAAAAATTAAAATTATAACAGCTAGACATGGTGGTTCATGCCTAGAGTACCAGCTACTCAGAAGGCTGAGGCTGGAGCATCTTTCGAGCCCAGGAGTTCACGGCTATGAAGAGCTAAGAACATACCACTGCACTCCAGCCTGGGTGACAGAGTGAGACCCTGTCTCTAAAATAAAAACCAAAATCTCTAAATACTTATAATATAAGCAACACAACTTTTGTGGTGTGAAGTATTAGATAGTGCTTCAGTTATTTATTTGTACATTTATATGTGACAGCAGAGAAAGAATTATGGAAAACATGATTTCACTCATAAATATCCCCAGTAGACCTCAAACACAGGATTGTCAGTCACCAACTAAAGACTCATCTTGAACAGCAGTTAGATAACGTCACCCACAGTCTTAGGGTTTATTTATCTTCTTTCAGAGGGAAGGATTTTCTCCCTACATCTGATGTCCTCATTGGAAGAGAGGCAGTGTGAGAAAGTGCTTAAATCGTGCATCATTTATGAAAGGGAACAAAGAAGCTGCCACTATTACGCCGTTGCCATGGCCATATCATATTAAATCAGGATAGAGGAGGTTACTGAAACAGCTTTTCAAACAGAGTGTCTCCTCATAAGACATCTCTGCCAGTGACATCAGTGGGAACATTGGGTACAGAGTGTCCACTGGAGAGAATGTACAAAATATTCAAGCCGACGAAGATCCTGTGAATCAAATGGCTTTGCTGTGCCCCACTTGACACTATTTCTGTCTTGCATGAGGTGTGTGTCCTGAATTTGATTTACTATCTTTAATGCCATTCATTCACAGCGTAGTGAGTGGATGCAGCGAGAAGCTCCAATTAGGATCTGCAAATCCACTATAGTGCAAATAAAGCACAACAGTTTGACACAGATATAAAGCTGTGCAGAGGAAAGGAAAAGAGATGCGAAGGCCACTTGTTCCTAATATTCTGCTTAGGGAGAAAGGCAACACAGAATGGTGATCAAGAAGCCAGGTTTCCAAGCCAATCTCAGGTTTGAGTCAAGGCTCTACCACTGCTCACTATGTAACTTCAGGCAGGTCTTTGATCTCCTTTAAGCTTCAGTTGCTTTTCCTTTTTCTATTTTTACTTGCCACACAGCATCTCATAAGCCTCAGTTTCTTATCTGAAAAATGGGACTATTGTTGAAAGAAGCACAAAGGTTTAATGCAAGGGGGAGAATCTATGTGTAAAGCACTTCACAAGGTACCTGGTACAAAGTAATCACTCAATTAAGGCAAACTATAAATTTGTGAACTGGAAGGGAACTAGGAGATAATCCAATCCAAGCCCCTCATTCAGAAGATGAAAAACAGCCACAGAGAAGACTAAAGCCCTGCCCCCCACCCCAGTCACAGAGTCAGGCTAAAAACTCCCATGTCTCTCTGCATCATCCCTCCACCAGCACACGCTGCTGCCAACCCTCTTCCACACAGTGGAACTTCAATAAATACCTGGGGGCTTTCCCCTTTCCCCTGGCTAGCCACTTCTCAGGGGCAGGAAATTCTGAAAGGTATGGAATTTTCTAATGAGGCATTTGCCGCCTGCTGACTTTAATCCACTGCAAGTGTCTCCGGGAAATAAAGTATTGGCAGGTTTGTCCAACAGCTGCTCAGCCTAGAGACCACAGCTTATTTTGGTCCATTTATGTTAACTCATCTGTCTTAAGCTCTTTGTTAGTGACTCACCGCATACTGCTACCAAAAATATACACCAAAATTCAAGAATCATTCATATGAAGGGCAAACGTCTTCCTTAAAATACCACATTTCTGCTGTCTTGTTTTTATGAAGTTTTTCCTTCCTCTCGCCTCCACATCACATTTTCTTCTCTCCTTCTTTCCTTCTCCATCTTTGATTGCCTTCGATGGCATGGATGCTTCGTGGAGAATTCTAGAATCAACATCAGAACACCACCTAGCCTTCTTTAGCTGTGAAGACCTAGAAAGTCACAACTGGCATGTGACTCAGTTTCCTCATCCATCATCTGGGAGGGTTGTAAGAGCCCTGCATTTCCCACCAGCACAACTGCCAAGAACTTCCTCATTACTTTCCTCGAGAAGACTCTAAGCTTTGGAAGATTTTCACCTGCTACATAAACTGCCTTTTAAAATAAAAGGTATAAACAACCTATTAGAATAGATAATAATCAATAGGTTGCAGGTATAAACAACCTATTAGAATCAACAAATAACAACAAGCAGGAAATAAAAACTTTTAAGGACAAAGCTGACTTATTTATTAAGAGGGCTGCTGTTTCTAATACTGTGCCCAGACCTAACACAGGAAAATATGCCATCGTTGTTACACTTGGCGAAACATTGAAAATGGTTCATACACTATGTCATGTATTTAAAAATAGATGTGGAAGGATGATGCTAACTTCCAGGGACGAGGAAAAGGAAGGAGATGCGAGCGATGGCCTTTGAGTGTATCTTTAATATTTCACTTATGAAGACTTGACACAAATACAGGAAATTGTTAACATGTTAAATCTTAGTGGTAGATATATAGCTGGTCAGTTGTTAATATTATCCTTTCTTTTTATGTTGAAATATTTCAAAATTAAATATTTTAAATTTAAAATAAGCTTATCAACTGTAACTTTTATACATTGCTGGTAGGAGTATAAAATGTTATAACCACTTGGAAAAGTTTGACAGTTTCTTTAAAAAGTTAAACCTACACCTACCATATGATCCAGCAATTCCTTTCCTAGGTATAGGCTCAAGATAAATGAAGACATACACAAAAAGACATGTATGAAAATGTTTATATCAGCCTCATTCCTAATAGCCAAAAATAGGAAAGAGCCCAAATGCCCATCAATAGGTGAAGAGATAAATAAATTGTAATATATTCATATAATGGGATACTACATAGCCATAACAAAAAAGGAGATCATCTTTTATCCAATAATATGGATAAATCTCAAAAAACATGCTGAGCAACAGAAAGCAAATACGAAAGAATATATATTGTGTGATTCTGTTTACATGAAGTTCTAAACCAGGCAAAATAAATCTATAGTAATAGATATCAGAGCAGTGCTTGCCTATCGTGTGGGAAGATTGCCTGGAAAGAGGCACAAGGAAAATTTCTGGAGTAAGGAACATATCTTGAGGAAATATCTCAAATCGGGTGGTGATTATTTGAGTGTTTGCATTTGAAAAAAACTCTTCAAATTGTACATTTAAGATATGTACATTACATCGTGTATACATTTTGCCTTGAGTTTTAGAAATACCTAAATCCTATAAACTCACGTACTATCTTCATGGACTCCCAGGGGATCTAGGGACCTCAGGACAGGAACCAGTCCTGCATTGAAGATCCTTGAAGTCATTTTCACCTCTGAACAGTGTAAGATTTTACTTGCTATATTGCTCTTTACCCTCATTACAAATGAAGCCTTTCTTTGAGGATATCTTTCAAAGGTGATGTGATGTAGTAGAAAGAATATAGGCTTTAGAAATAGCCAGAGCCCTGGATTTGAGCTTCTGCTCCACAGCTCACTGGTTGTATGACGCTGAGCAAGGAAGTGACCTCCTTGAGTTTATTTTCTTAACCTTACACAGGAGAGTACAAAGCCTACTTCCCGGGGTTATTCGGAAGATTAAATTAGATCACACAAGCAAAAGCATATTTCACACAGCCGGGCTCAGCGCAGATGCTCCATACATTCTGGTTTCCTTTTCTTCCTTCCTTTACTTTTTATAGACCCTCCACAGAACGAAGGCTTCATATCTCTTCCATTATCACAGTTCAAATCCTGAGAATATAGGAATAGCCTCCTTGTTCCTCCTGAAAGGTAACAAGCAAAAGTGACATCCTTAGGTCCTGGAAAAAGGGGCTGCTGCCCTGATTCCATAATTTTGAGGGTCCTTCTCTGATATTCCCCAAGCCACATGCTTCTGCACAGAGCAGGAGTCAGGGGGTCAAGAGGTTGTGACCATCCAGAGCCTGTGCCCCATGTAAACTACATTCTGGGTACCAGGACTCCAGAATACACTTCCAAAATGACCAAGAGCTGGTTTCTAGAACCAGCATGGGCCCCTTTCCTTGTCTATCTTCCCAAGAGAAGTCTATGACACAAATGAGCACATCCCTAGTCCCAAGGAGCCACCAAGGGGCAACTGTTTATGGCTGTATAGACAGAACTTGGACAGACAGGGTGTCCACCCACACTGTTCAAGACCTCTCTTCTGGGGTGGGAAGAGAAAGGGAGATTGTCCTCTCCCTGGGCTCAGGAGCTAGAGGCTGGATCATGTTCTGGTGCAGAACCCTGAGGAGGCCAAAAATTCTGAATCTGACTTGGGCCTTCTAGTGCAATGCTAAGGTATATAATTCAAGATAGGATAACAGAAAACTTTTCATAAATTTTGACATTTAGACATAGAGTGTGTGAGTTTCCATTTGTACTCTTGCCCTGGGCTGGCCAAATGGTGGAGATAGGCCTACCAACCATATTCTCCCTTCAGGGCCTTTGCACTGACTGTTTTTCTTGCCTAGAAGCTCTCTGCCCAGGTCTCTGCTTGGCTTCCTTCCTCATTTCCCTCATGTTCCCCTTCCCCTCTCCCCACTTCACTTCTCTGACCAGTGTTTAAAATAGCTCCCTTCCTGCCTCTATGACCTTGCTGGATTCCTTTTTCTTATCACAACTCAATATTTTATTTATTTGTTAAGTGTCTGACTCTTCCATTAGAGTATACATTCCAAAACATCACAAATTGTTTTCCTGGGGAGGGGGGAGGATGGGTGGAGGGAGGGTGATTGGTGGGATCACCCTTACGGTGCATCTTACAAGGGTACAAGTGAAAATTACTAAATGCAGAATATAAATGTTTTCATATAGTGATTAAAAGGCCATGAAGGCTAGGTTAAATAGTTCAATGAAAATATTTCAGATTGTATATAAAGTCAGCACATTGTGCCCCATGATTGCACCAATGCACACAATTATGATTTAATAAAAATTTTTTTTAAAAAAGAAAGAAATTGTTTTCCCTTGATCACTACTATATTCCCAGCACCCAAAATAGTATCTGGCACATAAGTTTATTGACTATTGAATTAATGCATGAATGACTTAATGAATGGATTTCAATTCCCATGCCTTGTGCTCTGCTCTGGTCCTAATGTTTCACAACATAAAAACCAAAAAAAATAAAATAAAAAAATTAAAAAAACCTTTAAAAGAGGCCAATTCACTTGTATTTCAGATTTTATTTCAGTTTTAATAAACCAACTGAATACAACCCTCCATTCTTCCAGTTCTCTTGCTCTATTTTTACCACTACCATCTGTTCTTATTTCAGAGAACTCCAGCCCCTTGACATCTTCTACGTTGTCTTCATCTATCAGCACGCACCTGCCTCCATCTCCTTTCCTCTTCTGCCTAGAACTCAAGGCCCATCTCTTCCACCATTCTTTTGCCTATACCTTCAAATACCTTGCCCTTTCGCCTGGCAAAACCTAACACTGTATCAAATCAAGGGACCTTTCCATTTCTACACTTGAGCTACATCACAGGATAATAAATTAACAGGGGTAACGAAATGATCTAAAAATATAATCATTTCTTTCCTGGCCAAACTCTTGCCTACCAACTATTGCACATTCTTTACATGACTAAAATTAAATATGCAAGTCTTCCGTGGCATTTAATTAGCAATCTGGCAGAAAGAAAATGCTGCTCTACTTTCATTCACAAATTTTAGTTTAATTACATTCCGTACCCTTTTCCAAGCCAAGACATTTGGGTTCAAATTTCTGGTTAAGAAAAATCTAAGGTAAATGTTACATTCCTTTTGAAAAGCCTGAAACTCACACAATCAATACATGTTTTCTCTTTCTTTTTTCTCCAACTAGAGTAACATAACTTTCTTAGTCCCATTTTACAATCTCCTTATAGAAAATTCCAGCTCTCTTTTCAAAGGAAATTTGAGAATAACAAGCAGAATACAAATTTCAGTTAAATAGGAGGAATAAGTGCAAGAGATCTGTTATAACATGGTGACTATAGTTAATAACAATATACCTCATTCTTGAAAAATAGTAAGAGAACAGATTTTACGTATTCCTACCCCTAAAAAGATTACTATGTGAGGGAATGCACATGCTAATTAGCTCAAGTTAACCATTATGCAACATATATAGATTTCAAAGCATCATGTTATACACAATAAATATATACAATTTTTATCAATTTAAAAAATAAAATAAACATTTAAAAAGATACAATATGACATACATGCTATGATTGTTGCTATGTTTAAAATACAAATGTGTATAGGCAAAGCATAGAAGGTAATAAACAGAAATGATAGTAATGGTATTGGGAATTTTGTTACTTTTCTCTGAACACTATTAGAGGTAATATTATTTTTACAATATTATAAGAGAGAAAGTCAAATTTACTGCACAGAGGATGTGACATCTTTTTGAATTTCAAATTTGCATTGGTTTCATTGCAGCATCTCTTTGACCTTTAATATGTGTCCTAACTAAGTCAAAGCAGACAATTATAATTCTGTAGTTTCAATGTCACATTCACCCTACTTGTTAAAAATGTCCTACCAGTCTGCTTTTGTTTATCTCAAAATATAGAGGATTTGAGCCATTTTGCATGAATCCCAGAGTCAGGATCAAGTTGCAAGAGAAAAATGACTATAAATACTTATGAAAATACAACAATATTTTAAAGAGTATAAATAATGTATTACTAAAATTACCTCATAATATATACATACTTCTTTTTCAAGGATAGAAATGAAAGTACAGAGCCCAGAGGCTCAATTCTTACAAGGAGAATAAGATCTCCTTAAAACTGGTACTAATTCTCCGAACTTAGAAAAAATATGAGGAAAGGGCCTTACCATTGCCTTGAGGTTCAGATCCATAAATAATCAAAAGTTTCAGTAAACAAATGATGTAAAGAATCCATTTGTGTAGGACTAATTTCATATGGTTATTTTCTAATCAAGACAAAAATAAACTCTAGACATAAATGCATCTTGCTAGTGGCTTCTCCATAAATAACATTGCAAATCGATAATTATGTTCATTTCCTTAGAAATGCCTTAATTATTACTCTACATTCTTGCATAGTAATATGAGTAGAAAATAAACAAAATTATATAGAGAACATTCCAGCATCCCAGTAGATTGACTTTACAAGCATCTTTCTTAGTAAATCTACTACTGTTTTTTAAAATACGTTTTTTTCAAACAAACATGCTTGTTTATCTTAAGGAATCCTTTGTGGGGCAGGAAGACTAAGCTGGCACAGTTCACTATCACTGTGCTTTCTAATAAGGAATGATGAGCAGTCATAAACACTTCAGTTGAATTATCAATAGTAACATGTTTCTATTAGCCCTCAATTTTCTCCAAGAACAAGTTGTTTATCAAGTCATTTATGTATGCATTTCTTTATTTGCTGCCAAAATCTGTTTACAGAAAGAGTGAAAAAGGATTGAAATAAAAACTAAGCACAATGATCATGGAACAACTTTTGTAAAAGCAGCAGCAAGTGAATGTGCCACCTCTTTAGCATGAGACTGTAGTCATTTCTTAGGTGGCCCGCTTACACTCCATGTAAAACAGCATTATTAAGTAATAAAGCACAAGCAGGGTGATGGATGATGTAATAACGCATGCTTCCTTCTTTGTACTGTTTGAACTCAAGTCAAGGGAGAGCTATACCACTAAATGTGTTTTATTAAGCAACAATAAAGAGTCCTAGGAGATTCTTTCGTAATTCTCATTTTTAAATAAGAGCCAAAGAAAAAGAATCATTTCCAACAACACAAGAATCCACTAGCACTTTTATATACATAATATTCGAATAAAAAGCAAATTGCTCTCAAGGGAGAAAAGCTTGTCCTGGGAGAATAATGACAGTGATTCCTAAACTATCTTCGTGCATTCTTAGGGACACTGGAGTTCTTGATACTTTCAGCTTTCTGCATTGGTAGAGGCGGGTGATAAAAGGAAAATAACCCAAACTGCTTTTTTAGAGTTCATCTAAATTATGGAAGACAATATATGGAACCTCACAGATGAGAGACTAGTCAGAGAAGAAAACAGGTTGAGTAATGAGCCATCCCATATTCCATCATAGAATATCTTCTTCCAGATGACATAGACTATCATGGAATACTGACTTTCTGGGATTCTAGATATTATTCCCTATTCTAGGCTTTATATATATATAAAAAAAGACATTCATATCTTGGCAAATTATACATTCTTTCCACCCCTTCCCTAATTATAGATTCTTTCCACCTCTTCCCTGTTTGGTGGACCCTCTCCTATTTTTTATTGTTGATGCGAGTTAATTAAGTAGACCTAAATCAATGTTGCTCCAAATATAGGACACACTATAGCACAGTGGCTACAGTGCCAACCACATGCACTGAGACTGGCAGGTTCAAGCCTGGCCCAGTCCAGCTGAACAACAATGACAACTACAACAAGAATATTGTCGGGCGTTGTGGTGGGCACCTGTAGTCCCAGCTACTTGTGAGGCTGAGGCAAAAGAATTTCTTAAGCCCAAGAGTTGGAGGTTGCTGTGAGCTGTGATGCCACAACACTCTACCGAGGGTGACATAGTGAGACTGTCTCAAAAAAAGAGACACTCTGGCCAGCAAGTACTGTCACCAAAATATCTCTGTAGATATCAACATATTTTTCTCCAGTCATGTCAGTGAGAGAGAATGAAAGAATGAGAATGAATTTGTTCCATTCCTTTTACATCATTTCCAGTTTTGTTCTGAGATTTCTGTGTGATACTACAAGAAGATGTAGATTATTCAATAGATTTCAGCTCTAATACATTACACTGAAACCAGAGCTTTATATTGCCTGAAGTACTCCATTGTCATTACCCAATGATAGTGTTCCTTAAGGTTATTATACTTTCAACTTGGTATTCATTGAACAGGGAGGTTTATTGTCTCTCAGTGGCCTGCTGAATTTTATGGTGAAGTACCCTAAGGGGAAAATTAGAAGTTGTTTGAAATCATAATTTTAATTAGACTCTCATTCAGAATGTTCTGTTTGCTTTCTTTCTTTCTTTCTTTCTTTCGTTTTCTTTCTTTCTTTCTTTCTTTCTTTCCTTCCTTCCTTCCTTCCTTCCTTCCTTCCTTCCTTCCTTCCTTCTTTCTTTCTTTCTTTTTTTAAACAGAATCTCACTTTGTTGCCCTCGGTAGAGTGCTGTGGCATTGCAGCTCACAGCTACCTCAAACTCTTGGGCTGAAGCGATCCTCTCGCCTCAGCCTCTCAAGTAGCTGTGACTACAGGTGCCCACCACAATGCCCAGCTATTTTTAGAGATGGGGGTCTCGCTCTGGCTCAGACTGGTCTCAAACTCGTGAGCTCAGGAAATCTACCTGCCTCAGCCTCCCAGAGTGCTAGGATTACAGACATGAACCACCGCACCCAGCCTAGAATGTTCTGTTTTTCTAACTCAGCTTTAAGGTTTTCATTAAGTCATTCTCAAGATTTCTGATTGGGTAAAATAGTATCATACAAGGTAGAACAGAAAGGAAGCTTAAGATCATTAGTCCTACCCTCTTCTAATACAGAGGATAAAACAAGCCTAGAAAGAAGAATTATTTGCCAAAGTCACAGAACTAAGCAATGACAGGGATCTAGAATCCAGGTATTCTAATTCCTGGGCAAGTAAATGATCTTGGTCTGCACGTATAGTACACACATCTGAACACACCAACTTTAGGCAAAATTGTTATGTTAGATATATGTTCTGAACTTCATCCCCTATGCTGAGCTTTTTCTTCCTCCTTGAGAAAACTTAAGCTCGTGTTTCCCTACTTTTTCTTCCCAACCTTTATAAGAGTTCACTTGTCCTAAACTCAGGACCTTTTCTTCTGTGTTTTAGGTGGCAACTATTTAATTAATCAATTAAGTCACATGATAGTGAGTGACTTTGTGCTAAGCTTAGCACATGTGGCTTTGTAAATATGAGTTACCATTAGATAAGGCCAAGTTCTGTGGGTTAATTTAAACCATGGATTAAATATTATGATTCATCTGCATAAACCCCCAAATTTTCTGAAGAAATTGGCTGTGGAAGAGAGTGATGAACATCTATGGACTCTCTTATCTTCTGGCTTCTGATTGGGTTTAAAGAACAGGGGGACATCATCAGGACATCACAGGGTGAGAGGAACATGAGGTTGAGATATTTATTCCTCCAGCTCTGCCTCCACAGGATCTAACCAGTTGGCAGTATGTAATTACCCTGTAGAAGGCCATAGCTATGGTCAGATGGTCCTCTCCAGATAGCTGAGTCCCAAAAGCCACTCTCTCCCTTTGTTCCTCCAGGACTAGAAGTGATTACAGCTCCTCAATGTCACTTTTCCCAGGGTAGGGTACTTTCCCTAACCCTTCATGATGCTTTTGTAAATAGTCCCTCTAGCAATCCCTTCTCAGTTACCCAGTTTGAATGGGCCATCTGTTTCCAGACAAGACGTTAACTGATAGAGTCAAATAGGACATTAAATAATTTAACTAAGTAATTTGAATATTTTTATATTATCATAAACATGGATATATTAAAGAGCAGAATGCAAAATATGAATATATTGTTCTGACCAGATGCCGTGACTCATGCCTGTAACCCCAGCATTTCAGGAGGCCAAGGCGGAGAATCGCTTAAGGCCAGGAGTTCCAGGTCAGCCTGGGCAATACAGGGAGACCCTGTCTCAAAAAAAAAAAAAAAACAATGGGCTCGGCGCCTGTGACTCAAGCGGCTAGGGCGCCAGCCACATACACCTGAGCTGGCGGGTTCGAATCCAGCCCAGGCCAGCCAAACAACAATGACCGCTCCAACCAAAAAATGGCCAGGCGTTATGGCGGGCGCCTGTGGTCCCAGCTATTTGAGAGGCGGAGGCAGGAGACTCGCTTGAGCCCAGGAATTGGAGGTTGCTGTGAGCTGTGATGCCACAGCACTCTATCCAGGGTGACAACTTGAGGCTCTGTCTCAAAAAAAAAAAAATGTAAATATTAACCGGGTGTGGCAGCACATACCTTTAGTACTAGCTACTTAAGCAGAGGATCCCTTGAGCTCAGGGATTCAAGGCTGCAGTGACCTATGAGCACACCACTCCACTCCAGCCTGGGCAACAGAGTGAGACCCTGTCTCTAAAAAAAGTTTTAATATAAAAAGACAAGAATCTATTGTTCTCTGCTAAAGGACATCTCTGTGGAAAATGTCAGGGCACACTGGCAAATGTAGTCCCTCTCCTTAAAGAAAATTTATGATAACCAGAACTCAATCAAAAGTTCTGAATTACTGCTTTTTCTGGTCTTTGGCTTGTAGTAAAAGAGGAAAAGGTAAGGAGAAAAATGACAAGAATTTCATGGCAGGAACTCACCATATAAAAATGTTTTCAAATTATGCCCTGAACTCAGAACACTTAGTTTTCTTTTTATTTTTTTTAATCTGGTATTCACATTTAATTTTTTTCTTTTTTATAATTCTATACACAAATATGATTTTACAAAAATGCATAAATTTGATCATATTATACACATTTGTATGTTTAGTCCAGTATTCCTTTCTTCTTTTTCTGTTCAGCTTGGCTTCTCTTGTCCCCTTCCCCTGAACATATCCCTCTTCCAAATAACCCATGATAGTAGTTTATTCTCTATCCATATATATATATTCTCCAAGCTTGCATAGTTTTATATATAATACACACAGATACAGATCTGCTATACACAAATAAGGAGTTATTTTGGCCATTTTTTAAGAACGATCTTGCATTTCTCATTCAAAAATGCCATTTGGAAGTTTTCAAGTACACTGATGTACGCTCATTCATGATTTAGCTAACTGAACCATATTCCATTCGGTGGATAGACCATAATTTATTCAACTATTTCCTATCAATGGGCATCAACTTTAGTAACCGTATTCTACCACTACAAGCAACATGTATGTCTGCAATTGTTCTTCATTTCTAAGCGTTAGATACTCTGAAAAGGGATGACTGGGTCAGGTGGCATGGGTATTTTTAGTTCAATAGATGTTGCCAAATGAGCTGTAGCAGATCAAATTTCCTCCAGCAATGAATGAGAGTGCCCTTTTCCCTGTATCTAACCAGCAATAAGTATTGTAGCTCCCTTTAAATTTTGTACCTGTTTCATGGGCAATATCTTGTTGCTACTTTAATTTGCATTTGCCTTTGCTAAGAACATCTTCTCCTATGTTGTTGACCTTCTGAATTTTCTCTTTGGCCCATTTTTCTATTTGCAGAGAAATCACATGTATAAAGTACAAATGTTGAAAGTTTATGACATATAATGGCAATTTTTTTTATATTTATCTTCAAATTGCCTATTCCACAAAGAACACCATTGAAACATATAAAGAGTAAGCTAGTCTATATTTTAAAATGTTTTTCAATTGTCCAGTAAAAGCATGTGTCCTTTCAAAAAATAGGTTGATAAATTATTTTCAATAGTGAGTTCTTAAATAACTTCCTCTTTAACTCTTTTGCCCATTTTTATACTGTTAAAAAGTTCTTTTTATTAAAGATACTATGTTTATCTGCTCTTGATATGTTTTTCCAAATTTATTGTTTTTCCATTAACTTTATGGATATTTTTTCATTTTCATAACATAAAATATACCTGTTGATTATAGTCACTTTGTTGTGCTACCAAATATTGTTTATTTTATCTAACTATTTTTTTGTATCCATTAACCGTACCCATTTTATTCCCCACTTCCTGACTACCCTTCCTCTGGCAACCATCATTCTACTCTCCGTCTCCATAAGATCAATTGTTTTTAATACTTAGCTCTCACACGTAAGTGAGAATTTGCAAGATTTGTCTTTCTGTGCTTGGCTTATTTCACTTAACATAATGTTCTCCAGTTCCATCCATGTTGTTGCAAATGACAGGATTTCATTCTTTTTATGGCTATAATATTTGTGGCTATATTTTATAGCCATAAAAATGCTATAAATTCGGCTCGGCGCCTGTGGCTCAACGGGCTAAGGTGCCAGCCACGTACACCTGAGCTGGCGGGTTCGAATCCAGCCTGGGCCCGCCAAACAACAATGACAGCCGCAACCAAAAAATGGCCAGGCGTTGTGGCGGGCGCCTGTAGTCCCAGCTACTTGGGAGGCGGAGGCAAGAGACTTGCTTGAGCCCAGGAATTGGAGGTTGCTGTGAGCTGTGATGCCACAGCACTCTATCCAGGGTGACAACTTGAGGCTCTGTCTCAAAAAAAAAAAAATGCTATAAATTTGAATTAAAGGCCATAAAATAAGATCTTACCAAATGGGAATGTACTTCAGATCTTGGGGAAGGAAACAATATACAAAAACTTGGTTCTATCTAAATTAATTTATCAATTCAATTATTAATTCTAGTTAGAAACCCAATAGGTGCTTTTTTGTGTATCTTTTTTTAAAAAACTGGAAAGATATCTTTTTTTTCCTTGAATAGAAGAATGAGAAGGGTCAAAGTTTCGAAAAAATATTAGAACATATTTTATCAGATTAGTAAACATATTCTAAGGCCCAGTCAATATGGTAAATAAACAAGAATAGACAAACAGTTTGATAGAACAAAATAGTCCAGAAAAAGATTACAATGCACAAAAATTTAATATATGACAAGTAATTGTGGCAGAGACAGGGAGTTGTGGGAAAGAAGGGAGAATTGTAGGAGAGAACAGAGAATTAGAGTAGAAAAAAGGAATTACTTCGGAGACAGGGAATTTTGAGAAAGCAGAGGTATATTAATGTACCTTCATTCATGATTTAGCTAACTGAACCATATTTCATTGGGTGGATAGACCATTAATTTATAAATTATGGTCTATCCTAATTAACACATGTATATGCAAAAATAAAAAAAATAATAAAGTGATCCACCCCCCCAAAAAAAGTCAACAGTAAGTTGTTGTATACTTCAAAATAAGTGGAATTGGAATGTTCCTAACGCAAATAAATGATAAGTGTTTGAGGTGATACATACCCCATTACCCTGATTTGATTAACAAACTTGTATGCCTATATCAAAACATCACATGTATCCTAAATATACCCATAAAAATTAAAACTAAAAAGAAAAATTATAAAGAAAAACTTTAGCCTTTTCATGGCAGTTCTGAGTCTTTGTTGTCATCTTTCTGCTATGTATCTCATGGTATTTTTTTTCAATATTAATGCTATCACCATGGCTGGAGGTAGTAGGCAATTGGAACTGCGGTAGAAGATGCAATCAGAGAAATAGCCTTGGGCTTATAGGCTTCATTAGTTATTTATTGCAACAGAGAGTAAATTACCTCAAAGTTGGTGGCTTAAACAATAAACACGTATTATCTCACAGTCTCTGTAGATCAGGAATTTTTCAGTAGCTTACTTGGAAGGTTCTGGCTCTTAGTTTCTCTTGAGATTGCTGTCCAGACGTTAGCCACAGCTGCAGCCATCCAAAGGCTTGGCAGTGGCTGGAGAATCCACTGCTAAGAAGCCTTATGCCTAAGAGCTCTGCTGTAGATAATCTGTGATTTTACACATCCAAAGCCAATTCCTACTTAATACCAGAAGTAAAACCCTGAAGCCACTTATCATTGACTATATTTTCTTGGCTTCTATGCTAATTTTGAAAGACATGTTTCGAATATGAATCCATCTAAATGTCAAACCCTGGCTACAAATGTCACAACCCATGTATATTTCTAAAGCCGATAAGTGATCACTTTTGAAAACACAGTAGCATTTATGAGATCAAGAGGATGGTAAAAAAGGAAGCATGAATATTTTAAAGCAGGCAATAGGGGGAGCCTCCAAATTTTAAGAGAATTTCTTTGATGAAATACTCTGTGTAGCTCCTATTCTATTGCAAACATAATAAAAGGTAATATCTCTCGGCATGAAGACTCTATTACATCCACCTATTTATAAAAGGGGAAGCCTTATATAAATGAAATGGGAGTAGACTTGGCTGGAGAAAATTACACCATCCTCCAGGAGCTCAGTATCTCCTTTCAGAGTTAAGTTACAAACTTATTCTCAGACTGTAACCCCATGATTTGTTTAAGTTATCATTCCATCTTTTTTGTTTTGTTTTGTTTTATTAAATTTATTCCTATTATGGGAAGTAGAGTTGCTCTCAGTAGCCAGTTTTCTGTGGACCTTCTCCTACTCAAACTTACTGAGCTTGAGAAATAATAAATAGCCACAGGCCCAAAAAATAAAGGCAGAAGCCAGAAACTAGGTGAACAGTGAAAGAGGGAAAAGTCAGAGAGAAGGTAACGACTCTGATGAAAATTAATAACATTCAAGAAGATATCCAGAACCCATCTGGCAGAACAACTGACAAAAAAAAATTGTCAATATAATGCAAAGGATATCTAGAACTTTGCCACTGACTATGATTTTGTTTCTAAGAGTAATTCATTAGGATCTAGCAAAGCCTGGATACTATATTGCTTATCATCATCGGATTTCCTCTCTTTGTAATTCCATCCTCATCAGTATGACCTTCTGATAAATAAAATGGCTTCTAGGTATACCAGGAAGGAAGTACCTTAGAGCGAAACTCTATGGTTCAAGTCACTATAAAAGTCTATACTCTTCTGTAAATTAATAAAAGTTTTATTCTGGTTCACAAACTGGACACCTATAAATTTTATTTTATTGTTTTCTAGGACCTGATTGCTTCCCAGAGCAGGAGGAAATAAAACTGGTATGCTATTATTTCTTTCCTTTCTCATTTTATATTCAAAGGATAATCAATACACTAATGTTAAAAGCACTTAAAACTTTTTTTAAAATCTTGATAAACACCAATGGAGAAGTCTGAAATAGGGGAAAGTCTGAATTGTAGGACCCTGCTAATGAAACAGAGTTTGTTGCGTATATGTATACAATAATCTAACCTGCTAACAGACTTTGTAAACAGGAGACATGTTGAACTTCATTTAATAGGAGATTCGTGTCTAATTAGCAAAATCCATTTGATCATGAATAATTACACTAATACACAGAGGAGTTCTTAGCCCCTGATGAATCTCCTGATGTTGCAGGGATAGTTTCATGTACATCTGTGTATTCGGTAGTATTCTTTCTGTTGCAAGTTAGAAATACTCAAATAAAACATGTTTCAGCAGAAAATGGAAGTTAGGATAAATATTTCTCATAAAATCCAAAATCAAAGATGCAATTGGCTGGGCCTTAGAAACTACTAGAATAAGAGACATCCTCGGTGAATTTTCTCATATTTCTCTCTTCTCATTGGCTTAATTCTTCTTGCTGCAAACCAACTTCCTCCATGTAGTGCGGTGGTTCTCAACCTTCCTAATGCCGTGGCCCTTTAATACAGTTCCTGTGGGTTGGGACCCATAGGTTGAGAACCGCTGATGTAGTAGAAAACATGGCTGAGGATCAAGACACATTACCCCCAAATACGACATGTTGGCATTTGAAAAAATCACAGAAGAGGAGGTTACTCTCTGACTTCCACCTCACCATTCCCCCTGAAGCAGATAATACAACCTAGGAAGGATTCTCTGACCTTCCCCTAAAGAGGAAGAGGTGCTCTTCCTATAGCAATAAGGAACATTATCTCAGTCTTTTTTGTGTTGCTGAGTGTAACAAAATACCACGGACTGGATAATTTATAAAGACAAGAAACAATAAGAGAGAAAACAAGACAGAGCCAAACTTGCTTTTATAACAAACCTACTCTCACAATAACAAACCCATTTGCAGCATAGTAACATTAATCCATTCATGGTGGCAGAGCCCCCATAGCCTAATAATCATCTCTTAAAGGCCTCACTTCTCAACATTGTTGCATTGAAGATTAAGTTTTCAACACACGAACTTTGGGGGGTACATTCAAACCATAGCAAATCTGAACAAACAGGTCTCTCCTAAATTCTCCTCTAGCTTATTACCATTAGATCATGCTTTTTAAAATTTAATCATACTTTGTCAAGATTATTCACTTCTCTATCAAACCTAACATTAAAAATATACCAGTTTACCTGTTTCCTTGAGTTTTCATTTTCTTAGGGAGGCTCTCAAGTCATGTAAAACTTACATTAAAAAAATTGGGGGCCAGGCAGGCATGGTGGTTCACATATGTAATCCTAACACTCTGGGAGGCCAAGGCAGGTGGATTGCCTGAGCTCAAGAGTCCAAGACCAGCCTGAGCAAGGGCAAGACCCCTTCTCTAAAAATATCCAGGTATTGTGGCCAGTGCCTATAATACCAGCTACTGGGGAGGCTGAGACAAGAGAATCACTTGAGCCCAAGAGACTGAGGTTGCTATGAGCTATGACACCATGGCACTCTACCCAGAGCAATAGAGTGAGACTCTGTCTCAAAATTTTTTTTCTTTGTATACTTTTCTCTTGTTAATCTGTATTTTGTTATAGGGGCCTCAGCTATGAATCTAGCAATAGGTGAGGAAAAATTATTTTTCGGCCTCTACACTAACAACTGCTTCTGAGATTTACGTCCTATGTTTTCAAATATCTGAAGAGAGACTGGCTCTTTCTCCTTTCCAATGCTAAAGTCATAGGCTTAGACTCTGATTGGCTCAACTTGGGTCAGGTATTCATCTGCTGACCAGTCAGATGCAGCTACGGATGAGCTCATGTTATACTTGCATTGGGGCTTAAATGATAGACAACCAAGTGGATGGAAGGACAGTTCCCAGAAGGAGGGTACTGAGCAGATAATCCCAGTATCTGTCTGCTACCTCATAAGTAAGTATTTTCTTGGGATAAATCTATAAATTCCATCAAATTCTCATGGGGTTCTGACTTGAAAATATTTATGAACTGCTACGTTAGTACAACTTATGTCCTTTAACATTCTCCTATCAAACATCAGATAAACATATATGTGTACTCCTCTCAATATTTCCAGAGTACATTACTTCCTAAATTGTATTGAAGATTAGTATTCAGTTACTGTAATGGGAGGCACCAATTGTGTCCTTGGCTAGCAAAGAATCATTATTGTGTGATCTTTGATTAACATCTAGCAATGATAGCTCCAAGATTTAAACTAGTAAGAAATGGAACATAAACTATTAGACTAATAACCAGAACTGACTAGAGAGATCCCTGCCTCTGTCCTTGATTACTATTATTATTCATATATGATAGTTAAGGATTTCTCCCAGTACCTTCTGAGCTTCTTTATAAGGTAATGATTTTGGAAACTACATCAACTCTTATGACCACCTTATTCAGTCTTCATTAAGCAGTTCACAAAAAGTATGCATTATTAATAAGCTTGGAATACAAACTTAATAAAATAAAGAGCTATTTATTTTGCATCAACCTAAAGTTATGCCTAAAGAATATTGTAACTAAAGTCAATGGACTCAGATTTTACAAACTGTTTTGATAGATGTATATCATTAAATAGGCAACATGGAATAGGAAAGAGATCTGAAGTGAACTAGATTTTAGTCTTGGCTTTATCTCCATTTTACTTTTGTGATCTTGATATATGATTTAACTTTGCTGGTCATCAGCTGTCAAATGAGAACAGTGAACTACATAAGCCATCTTTCAGCTGTAATACCCTAGAATCTTATTTCTATCGATAGGATTAGAATTGGTAGAAAATAATAAAACCTAAAAATAACTTTGGCTTATATGAGATAAAAATTTGTTTTTCTCACATAAAATTTGCGAAGTAAATAATCCAAGGCTGGTATAGCAATCCTGCTTCACAAAGTCCCCCAAGAACTCAAGCTTCTTACAGCCCTACGGTATGGCTCTTATCCTCATGGTCTAATGTGGTGGTAAGAGTTCACTATCACATCCATGCTTTAGACAGCATGATAGAGAAAAAGGAAAAGAAGATAAGCAAAGGTTTTACACTACTTGTCTTTTAAGGAAGATTCCTGGAAAATGCCAAGCATTATTTCTGCCAATATTCTACTGGCCACACCAGTTGCAAGGGAAACTGGGAAAGGTAGTATTCATTTTGGGTGATCATGTTCACAACTAAAGGTAGGCGAAATAGTTACTAGGAGCACCTTGAAGGATCAGACATATACATGATCTAAAAGCTTATCATAGAGTACCAGAAAATCTCACTCAATATTTCTAAGAGGAGATATCCACATACATAAAGAGTTAAGACCTTTGCTATTTCAGGTGCCTGCCACAACGCCCAGCCATTCTTCATTGCAGTTGTCATTGTTGTTTAGCTGGCCCAGGCTGGGTTCGAACCCACCACCCTCGGTGTATGTGGCTGGCACTGTAACCACAGTGCTACAGGTGCCAAGCCTGACTTTTGCTTTCAATTCACCTTAACAATCAAATATTTGATTGTTTCTCCTTACTATTTTGTGAGCCAGGCTCTGAGGATAAAAAAATAAATAAGACAGGTTTAGTCCCATTTCTCAAGGGATTTAACATTAGAACGAGGAGATCATAAATAGGGAATCAAAAGTGTTATGATTGTTATAAATGAGAAAGAATACTTTCATGTTTGTGACAATTTACCTGCCAATTCCTCTAAATGGGAAGAACATGATGTCTATTACCCATATTTTGTCACGGGTGATCAAAAAGAAATTTTCTAGAACATTAACTAGTTCCTAGCTTCCCTATCTTCTTTCCTCCTCTTTCTAATAATGCCAGGATATGGTCTGAGTTCACCAATTTTCCATGGAATTCGGATAAATTGCTGGCCAGTTCTTACCCTGAGAGTCCAGCACATTAAAATCTGTGTTTATCTGAACATCTAAGAAGTACTGAGAGAATAGCACCAGAGAAATTTACGAATGAGTTTTTTTGATTTTATATTTATGGGAGGAAGAAACCTTGGGAACGGTTGAATGAAGAACTTTATAACATATTGGACATATTTGAAGAAATTATATTGTATTGAGAATCCTTGTTTGTTAAATACTATACAATTAGGATTTTCTGTTTCACTTTTTGCTTTCTTTTACTATAGTTTTCATGAAACCTCATCGAATGTATATTTGCCATTAATCATTCACTATGAAGCAAATTGCCTTAAACCTACAGTATTCATGTAGAGCTTCATACATGTATATATACATGAGCATGGACAATATACAGACATTTGTATAGTGCCTATTATGTATTTAGAGAATAGAAAAGTAGCCCTTTAGAAATAAAGTAAGTTTAACAGAATTGTATGTATACAAATACATTAAACAATTATGTATGGGAATATAATTTTTTAATAATGAAGAAAGTTGGCGGTGCCGATAGCTCAGTGGATAGGGCGCCGGCCACATACCCTGAGGCTGGCAGGTTCTAAACTAGCCCGGGCCAGCTAAAACAACAATGACAACTGCAACCAAGAAAAAAAAAAAGAAAAATAGCCGGGCATTGTGGCAGGTGCCTGTGGTCCCAGCTACTTGGAAGGAGAATTGCTTAAGCCCAAGAGTTTGAGGTTGCTATGAGCTGTGATGCCACGGCACTCTACCCAGGGCAACAGCTTGAGACTCTGTCTCAAAAAAAAATAATAATAAGGAAGAAAGTTCATTACAATGTTCTTCATGTTGCTTGCCATCAGAAAGGCAATTGACTTTTCCTTAAAATAATTCTTTTTTTCCTACTATGTTGCCAAAGGTCAAACAGGTCTAGAAAGAATTTAACCACTATATTGGGTTGGATAGTGTCCCCTCAAAATTTGTCTCTCTCTAGACCTCAGAATGTGACCTTATTTGGAAATGGGGTCTTTGCAGATGTAATTAGTTACGATGAGGTTATACTGGATCAGGGTGGGCCCCCATCCAGTAACTGGCACTCTTATAAGATGGCCATGTAAAGACACAGAGACACACAGAGGAGAATACCAATGAATACAGAAGCATAAATTGGAAATATACATCTATAAGCCAAGGAATGACTCAGATTGCCAACAACCACCAGGAGCTAGGAAAGAGGCATGGGACATATTTTCCCTTAGAACCTCCAGAAGGAACCAACTTTGCTTACATCTAATTTTGGACTTCTAGTTAACAGAACTATGAGAGAATCTATTTCTGTTGTTTTAAGCTACTTAGCTTATGGTACTTTGTCATACCAACCCTGGGAAACTAATGCAACCACCACACAAGTGCAAAGAATTCTCAGAAATTGCTGAGTTTATATAGGTGAAGGATAGAGTATTCTCCATGATAGGTCAGCACATTCCAATGTGATCATTTTCTAGAGGTTCTGAGGGACCATTCACAAAGCCAAATACAATCAATTGATTCTATACATTGACAATTTACTTAGTGCCTAAGATCGTGCTAGACACTGGGAGAGGTTACCACCTGGTTGAGCTGGTCCATAGCTATGTAGCCCTCTCTCTCCCCTATTCACACCACACTCTAGTTTCCTTCTCTTACCAGCTGACCTGTGTTAAGCACAGGTGCTCTTGCTGGCATCTCATCCTGTGGTCAACACTATTGATTATCCACCAAACAAAAACTTTCCCATCCTCTTCCTTGCCCATAGAATACAACTCCATTAATTCATTCACCAAGAAATGTTTGTTAGTGGCACCATTGTATGTACTGAAAATACAGCAAGAAACAAAATAGGCATACCACTTTGTCTCAGTGGAACTTGCAATCTAATGAGACAGACATACTCTCTTTCTCGGTCTTAAAAGACATACAGATAAATAGAGGCTGGTGTTAAGTGCTATAGAAAACTAAATCAGGAAAGTGGGATAGAGAACAATGGAGGATGGAGAAGAGGTCTGCTATTTTAGAAAGAGTGGTCTCTGTTCCTATGTCACCTGAAGGAAATGTGGGAATTAGTCATGCAGATATCTGGAGAAAGAGCTGTCCAAACACTGGAAATAGCACATGCAAAAGTCTTGATGTATGTATGACCTGTTGAAAGAACAGCAAAGCTGAAAGTGTGGCTGAAGTGGAGAAAGCAAGAGAGAGAGTGGTAGAGATGAAACTATAGAAAAGGAGGACTATACAGGGTTTTGAAAGTGCTTCAGGACTAGAAGGCTGCAAATGACAAATACTTGCTTTCCCAGCCTCCATTGCAGCTAGTACATGTACATTAAACCCAATCCTGGCCAATGGGCATGAGAGGAAGTATGTAGGTTGTGAGACTTATAGGAGGATTTTCTCTTGAGTAAAAAAAAAAAAAGACCTATATGGACAAATACCCCTATTCTTCCTTGGGCTACTACTTAGTCTACATATAATAGCTGGAACTGTTGTGCACCTCTTACAACAATGATGCAACAAGGACCAAAGGACCTTGGACCAAAGGACCAAGGACCAAAGGACCAGAGGACCAAACCAATTCTGTGAGAATGTCAGGACAAACATGTGGGAAAAGAATGGGTTTTCTGTCACATTGTCAAGCCACTAAATTGACCTATCTTATAATCACCCTACTAGCCCTCTTATTAAATAAGAAAACAAATGCCTTTATTCCTTAAGTTACATTGAGTATTCAGCTCTTTGCAGTCAAAAACATCCTAACTGAGACGCCTCCTGTAATATAAACACAAAAGGACAATTTTCTAACTTCATTTTACATAAGCTTTTGCACACTACTCTAAGAGTTTAACCATCAAGATAAAAAGATGAATAGAATTGAAATTTTGTATGAGAAGAGGAAAATCTTTTCTCCCAAATAACCTGAAGAGAGAAAAGATTATTCATCTTCAGTCAAATGTATTTGTATAGATAACAATGACATCAATAGTCTTGAATTATTTAATACTTTGTTTCATATTGCCACTTATAAGCAATATCTTTTGCAGTTCAAGATTAGAAACATCTTAACATTGCATTTGATTTACCTTGATCACATAGTTTTTAATCATATATTTTTCAATGCTGACTATGCTTTAATTTCAATCCTTAGTTTATTGAAATCTTCTGAGTTGGACCTATGCAAAATACAACAGAATACATGCAAAATACAAAAGCAGGAAAAAATGGAAATAAGTAAATAATCACCTTAAACAATTCACAATCTAAAACATTGATCTTGCTATACCAGGAGTTAACAAAGTAAATAAAAAGCACTAAAAATGACCAGCAAACTATGGCAATAAAACTTATGGATAGTTCTATTAGATGAAAATATATTTAAAAGCATGTCTCTCTGAGGTGAAGCTGTTATAATATTAATGGGTTTGGTGAATGAGTTTAGATGCTGAGTAGAAGCTTGAAATAGTACCAGAAAAAAGCATAGTTCAGCAGCAAAGACTGTAAAACTAGAAAGAATAAGCAAAACAAAGCTAAGAAGGAAGATGAGATCATGAAAAGCAATCTATTTAAGGTTGAGGTCTGAGATTTGTGTAATTAAAGCAAAAACTTCTCCATTTTAGGGACTGGAATTATGTTTAAATGGTTTTTGATAAAATTCACCATTCAAACTTTATGAGTATGATCCCATAATTGCTACCTATCCATTATATAGAATCCACCCATGGAATTCTGCTGGCTGAATTAATCATGATTCATTGGCATGTTTTATAACATTTAAATATATTGATTGCATGAACATTTCGGGCCATGTACCTCAATCAGAACACTTCAGTAGGTGCCACCATTTCTAAAGAAGCACTAAAACGTTAAGAACCATTTAAAAAATGTTTCATAAAATAGAGTTGAGTAAGAAAATTATGTTTCATTAATTCCATAGGAATTTAGCAATAACCTAAGTCCATTGTTGGCACTTTTATTGTTAATAATATTCCCCTTCAATAGAAATAAATATTGACTAAGTTATTCATTCATTCACTCAACATCTATCAGCATTGCTCTGTGCAAAGCCCTGTAATGGGCCGTGTGGGAAACGCTTGGATGAATGAGGCAGGGACTCTGCCCATTCTGATATCATAGTTAATTTAGCAATATAAAACACATACATAAATGACTATGAGACAGGAAGTGGTAAGTGCTGAAAGAGACATGGACATAAAATTCAAGGAGAGTGAGAATATATTCCCATCAAAGAGCTACAGGAAAAGCTTTGTGGAAAGAGTATATTGATGTTGAATCTATTCCTTCTTTCAAGAAAAATGTACTTGAAACACCCTTGACTTCAACATAAACTGCAATACAACAAGGGAGACAGACAGTGGACCAATAAAGATTTGGGGGAGGAGTGTGCCAGGGAAAGAGAAAGAGCTTGGTTGAATCAGGAAACAGAAATAGGGCCAATGTGGGCACAATGTAATGAGAAAAGGGGTGATTCATATAAGATGAAGTCAAAGAGAGTATTTAGATCTTGTGAGACTATGTAGGCCATAGGAAGAAGTTTGAATTTTACTCTAAGTGTATTGAAAAGCCACTGAAGGGTTGAGCAGGAGGGTAACATGATCTGGTTTGCATTTTTAAAAGATCACTGTGGCTGCTGAGTGGAGAATGAGTTGTAGGGAAGTAAGAGTGGGTGTAGGAACATCAATAAATGGAAGTTAGCTCTAGAGCAGCAGTTCTCAACCTGTGGATAGCGACCCACAGGAACTGTGTTAAAGGGCCAAGACCTTAGGAAGGTTGAGAACCACTGCTCTAGAGCAATACTATCCAATAGAACTTGGCCATAGTGGAGATGTTCTGTGATGAGTGATAACCATAGCCACTAGCCACAGGTGAAAATTGATATTTGAAATGTGGCCAGCATGACTGAAAAACTAAATTTTTAAATTTTATTTGATCTTAATTTTAATTTAAATGGCCACATGTGACACATGACTACCATATTGGACAGTGCAGCTCTAGACACTTAATTGAATTCAGCTTCAGATTTTCAGAAATGATACTTACAGAAGTAGTACTATGCAATGCACTCCTTATTGCATGACCTAAGAGGCTTATAGTGTCTGGTTGTCTCATCTTTATTGATGCTAAGATTGATCAGTGGGTCAGATAGTAATAGCTCGATCCTTCTGATTTCAAGTTCCCCATCCACCTTTTGTCTAATGGCTTTAATCATCTATGATGGTTGCCTGAATCACTATGGGTTTCAAAGTGGTGCTTTTCTAAGTCTATCATCCCTTCTACATTTGTAAGCCAGAGTTGTTTTGTAAAGGCCATTCTTTCATCAGCTGTTATATGGTTGGCCTGAAATATAGTTTATACAAGAAAAAGCAAGATAAATCCTTAATTATTTCTTTTGAATTGCCATTTAATGGCTGAAAAAAAAGGCAGGCATCTTGCATCTAGGCAAAGGTGCTGGGGTTTTATCCTGAGCTATGGAAAGCCACTGGGGGAGTTTAAACAGGAGATAAACAAAATGAGATTTTCATTTTAGGATGCACCCTTTGGAGAAAGGAAAGCTCTGAAGGGATCTGTCATAATTGAGGCCAGAGATAATGATGGCCTAACTTTGGGCAGCAAATGGTATAATCGGAGACAGTTTGACAGAATCCAGATTAGAAAGTAGAATCGACAAAATCTAACTGTAAAATAATGTGGAGGTGGGAAAAGGGAAGATGGAAGAGGGTAGAATAATATGATGAATCCTATATTTCTAATTTGGTAAACTAAATAGATGGTAATACCACAAAATACCTTAAGAAATATAGGAAACAGAGAGGAATTAGATTCTAAATGAAAAACTAAATCCACCCAAACATGGACCTTCCAGACAGAAAGATTTGAGAAGCTACAGTACAAATTTTACTTCAGCATAATAAATGAGTGTGTACTATACCTCACTAGGAAAAAATTGCTCATATGGAGTCATCTATATTCCTAGGATCTACTAAGAAGAATCAGGGATTATTTTGTTAGCAGTCAGTTTTGAAGATGAAAAAATTGAATTCTAGGCTCTATTCCTAATCCATTTTTAAACACATTCCAAATTCCTTTCTATCGTTATTTTTTTCCTTATTACTTACAGAGATATACCTACTATTTTAGGAAAACCTTAATAGTAGAGGTAATGTTTTCAGAAGTGAAAAATGCTTTGCAAGTGCAAAAGCAAAAGTTTCCCAGTGGTTGTATAAGTTTCCCAGGGCTGTCATTAAAAAGGACCAAAAACTAAGGGGCTCAAAACAACAGAAATTTATTGTCTCAAACTTCTAGAGGCTCTAAGCCCAAAATCAAGGTGTTGGCAAGGCCATGCTTCCTCTGAGACTCTGTGTAGAATCCTTCCTTGTCTCTTCCTAATTTCTTGTGGTTTGTTGGCTATCTTTCACATCCCTGGGTTTGTAGATGCATCATTCTAATCTTAGTCTTCACATGACATCCATCTGTATCTGTCTTCACATAGCCATCTTCTTAGAAGGACACCACTCAAATAGATTAGGGGCCCCATGACCTCATTTTTACCAATTACATCTGCAAAGATCCTATTTCCAAGTAAGTTATAAAACACTGGGTATTCAGACTTCAGAACGTATTTTGGGGGGACGCAATTCAACCCATAACTATGGTCTAAAGACCCCTGAATAAATCATAGGAAAGAAAGTTTTGCTTGAAAATTATCTACTTTAACATCCTTTCAAATGCCTCATATTGCTCTTTGAAGCAACTGAAACTCATTTTCATTTTTTTAGAAATGAAATTTCACAGAATCTTTCTACCAAAGTGAAATAAAGAGTAAGAGAGCAACTCAATTCAATTCAAGTTAGGGAGGGAGGATGAGGGAGGGGGGAGAGGCGACTGGCATGCTCTCACTTAATGGGCACAATGTAGGGGTATATGGCACACTTTTGGGGTGCGGGACACAACTACAAGAGGGACTCTAATTAACAAATGCAAATATTGTAACCTACTTGTTTGTACCCTCACATTAACCTGAAAAAAATAAAAGAAAGGATAAGAGAACAATTGACATCTGCCTATATGTAATAAATGTGTTATTTTAAATACTTATTTAATTGTATTTTATGATATATTTTCCTAAGCATTTTCCTGAATTTTTTGAAAGAATTAATTATAGTGAAAAATATTCATTCTTTATCAGAATGAAACACTAATGTTTCCTAATCATATCTTGTTTAAAATGAAACAAGACAATGTATGTAAGCCATTTAACAATTTGCAAGCACTTAATAGCTGTTAACTGCTATTAATATATCTTTAGTATCCTTAGGATTACAACAATTAAACTATATGTGAA
Source organism: Perodicticus potto (assembly GCA_963574655.1). NCBI lineage: Eukaryota > Metazoa > Chordata > Mammalia > Primates > Lorisidae > Perodicticus > Perodicticus potto. The sequence continues at coordinate 44,962 of CAUYRH010009178.1, forward strand.
GCATGTATAAGAGTACCTGACACATAGTAAGTATTCAACAAATATCCAGCTACAATTACCATTATCACCATCATTATCTAAGATGATAAAGGGTCCAGAAGTTGGAATACTTCCAACCGACTTATTCTTGCTAAAACATGAACTTACTTTTTGCATATAGTTTTATTAGGAGAGATTAATTAAATTTTTAAATAAAGCTATTTAATCTATAGAATTCATCCTTTATCTAATAGATATTATAAATTCATAAAAAGTCAGATATCTTTTTTTCAAAAAAGAATTACTTAATACTTAACCCCCAGGTATTGATTTTTATTTTACTAGTTACCAAAAAGATGACTTGAAAATAAGATACTGCAATCATAACTGGTGTGTTTTTGATGAAAATGTACTTTGTTTACAAATGTGGAATTATTAATCCACAATCAGTTCTCCCAGCAACAGAGTGGATTTGAAACTGCCTCACTCACACAATTTTTGTGACTAAAGCTGCAGATGTCCCAAGAATAGAGATTTGAGATTCAGCTGGTAGCCAAGAGTTCCATTTAATTCAATAACATTCCCCAAAGTCACTTCCAGCTGAGGTCTGGCTATGAGCTAGTCTTAAATACAAGTCACTAAAAAAAGTCAGGATTTTTTTTAAAGTATCTTTTCTAGCTGCTGCTTAAATCTACATTCAAAAGTACAAATATAAAGTTTGAAAAAACATAACCACAATAACAATTATGTTCTAAAGCAATCATTCCATAAAAAAAATTTTTTTCATGGTGATGAGTAGGAACTGGTGGTCCTTGGGTTTTTGCTTCAAAAAAAATGGTCTGTGGACTGAAAAAAATTTGAGAACCACTGTTCTAACCAACCAAAGTAAATTAGTAGTTATAAAACAGGAATGTTTATCCTCTGAAGGAATACTTTACACTGTGATTTTTGCTTAATGTTAAAGCAGCCGTTTTTAATATCAGTTTGAAAATGAAATTTTAATGTATTATCTCCCTCTTATGAATTAGTGTTTATAAACAAGAACATTTAGAAGGTCTTTTCTGTTCTAATAAAATGAAATCTGAAGGAAAACAGTAGCTTATTAAAGCTCCAAGAATAGCTTCTCAGTTCCTTGTCAAGTATCAAAGCCCCATAATTCTTTCCCTTCAAACAACTCTAAAACTAAATGACACCTCTAAGGATTAAACATTTTGGAAACCTATAAAAGAAGAAAACATTAAAGCATGTCTGACTCAGGCCTCTCTTCCATACTTCCCTGTTTCTCCCATCCTCCCCACATAAGTATGAGTCAGGTAATGTTAACTTTGAATCATACATGTGTTAGTTTCTTTCGAGCATTACATAAACAAGGTTTTGATCATAGCTTATGAGGCAACTGACCTGTAATCATTTGCATTTCAACATATATAGCTCAAAAAACAGAACAGTAAGTTACCCTACATGCTCTTTTATTTGAATTCCGCAGGAAGTTACTCAACTGTATTATGTTTTTGTAATATGAGTGCCCTAAAGAAATAGCTCATACTACAATAAAATGTTCACACAACAAATAGAAAGAAATAATCCTTGCAGTGAATGGCTTTGATTTTTTTTTAAAATGGAAAGAGATAACTTTCAAGAGTGAGCTATTTGAATTACATTATGTATGCAGGGATACTCCCTTTCTGAAGATAACAATAACTAGTTCCATTCATTGAATATTTCATGTGGCAGGCACTGAGCTTAATACTTTACAGACATTATCTCCAATTAATCTCCCCACCAGTTCTACAAGGTGGATATTATCATCCCTATTTTCAGATGAGGAAAGCAAAGCTTATTCTGCAAATATTTGTTGAGTAACTACTATGTGCCAGTCCCTATTCTATGTAAACTTAAAGCTTAGAGAGATGAAGAAACCTGGAATTTGGACACTGGCCTGTCTCTGCTCTTATCAGGACCCCATCCTGCCTCACTGGAAAGAATGTTTAAAACAAACATTTCATGTATTTGTGTCACAAAAGGTCTTCACCTTAGTTTCTTAAAGATTTTATTAACATCTTACATCATATGCAACTCTAATATCATTAAACTTTATACGTATAGGAGAACCTAGAGAAGATCCTTATATTTTCCAAAATTCGCATTTTTCTCAAACAAAATATTTGAATTGATACAGAAATGCATGCTCTGTCTTAAGATGTGTGTCAACCAGGAAAATATTAATACTTTTGAAAAATTTCACAGGCAAAACAAAATTCACATACAAAAGACATGTCACCATGTATTTAGTTAACCTATTGTTTCATGTGAGATAACATTTGAGCCTAACTCTTATCTTTCTCTCTGGAAAGAAATAATTGAATGGTCTCTAGTGATTACTTTTTCTTTTTTGTGAAAAACAAATATGTTTTAGAGAATGTAAAAGGAAAAATGTTTTCCTAGAGGTGATGATGATTGCACTTTATGGGTTTTCTATAGTAGTGACAGATCTATAAGGATAGAGCTGTGAAGTGTGGATGTATGTGAGGTAGAGCTTGCACCATGAGCAATCTCTAGTTAGTCATCTTGCAACTTTTCCAGGGTGATGTAACTCCATTTTGAACAAATGCTATTTTGTTAAATAAATGTCTATTTAAACTTGTATACAAAGGTTATAATTATAGCAGGAAATTGTTGGGGGCAGAGGAGGTTAAGTCTAGTTATCCTGTCATACATTAGGAATGATTTCTTGGAAACCTAGTTCAGATTTTCTACTGAGGTTTGCTGTTTCCCTCTACTGTAGTTTCAAGCAATAGTGTTTCAATATTTCGGGTCTAACAGATATTTGCTAAGGAGGTGAGGAGGGTTCAGACGGTAACTGAATCAGCCTTTTCTGCTGATTTTGCACTGAGGAGGTCAAAAAGACAGAAGAAACTGAAGATGTCCCTTAATGTTATAGGACATGTAGGAATACATTAAAGGCTCAGTGTTAAAAGAACATTCCAGAGCAGTACTGTCCCATAGAACTATAGTCTGAATCCTGATAAGCCACATTTGTAAATATACTTTAGAGTAGCCACATAAAAGTTTTTAAAAGGTGAGACTAATTTAAATGAAATATTTTATTTAACCCAATATACTCAAAATATCACTTCAACATGTAGTCAATTTAAAAGTTATGAATGAGGCTCAGCGCCAGTAGCTCAGTGAATAGCGCGCCAGCCACATACACTGAGGCTGGCAGGTTCGAGCCTGGCTGGAACCTGCTAAACAACAACAACTGCAACCAGAAATAGCTGGGCATTGTGGCAGGTGCCTGTAGTCCCAGCTACTTGGGAGGCTGAGGCAAGAGAATCGCTTAAGCCCAAGAGTTTGAGGTTGCTGTGAGCTGTGAAGCCAAAGCACTCTACCAAGGGTGACATAGAGATATTCTGTCTCAAAAAAATAATTAATAAATAAATAAGTTATCAATGAGATACTTTACATTCTTTTTTTTTCCCACTAAGTCTTTGAAATCTGGTATGAGCTTTACACTTACAATACATCTCAACTTGGACCAGCCGACCTCATTTTAAGTGCTCAGTAGCCAGGTGGTTAGTGGCTACCATATTAGCCTGCACAGGTCTGTAGATCTGAGGAAACTATTCTTTGAATAGCTAAGCTTAGAGCTCTCCTTTGTTAAACAAGAGGGGAAAAGTAATTCTGCTCAAGGCAATAGCAGACTCTGTGTTTAAATATGCTTTTTGCTGCCACCTGCAAGAAAAATCCTTCAGCCTCATTTGATCTTCCCAAATTCATCCAACCACAGAGAGTGGTTGCACTGCTCTTGGGTTTAACAAAAGCAATAAAAGAAAAAAGCTATTGTTAACCTCCCCCAAATCACTTTCTTTTCTTTTGGTGAAAAAAGGAAGGATAGTCTTTTTCTAAATCAATTCACAAATACTTACCAATTCTATGTGCAAAACATGTGTGGTAGTGGTACTCTAACCCATTATTAACAGTTCATTTAATGCTTAATTCCTGAAATGTGACCATTGCTCACATTACTTTCACAGATCAATTAACTTCGTTTTCAAAGTTATTCCTTTGGTTCTCAGGACAAACAGAAATGAATAAAACTTGATACTGAAAATAGCATACAATTTGCTTCTTTTTTAAAAGGTTGGTTCATCCTTTGGCTGGCGTAATTAGCACTGGACAGTGTTAGACTGTTTCTCTTCAACTATGTATATTTTTAATAGATCAAGCATATTAACCAGAATAATTGATCATTAGGGAAATAATTTACCTTAAACCAACCAAATTGACGAACTTTTTTTCGCTGTAAGGTATGGTAATGTGGCGCTGTAATGTAAATGAAAGATAAATTAAGCGTTTTGTACATAAATGCAAAAGAATACACAACTATTTATCTTCAAACTTCTGCAAGCATGTTTTTTCATACGGAGTTATACAGAAGGTGCTACCAGATTAACTGAGTTTGAGCCCAGGTTGAATTTGCAGCACCTGAATCAAGCATGCTGAGAGAAGTGACAAAAGCACGAACCCAGTGGCCTCATCTGCCTCCTCCCCCAGACCACGCTGAGCCTGTCCAGATGTTGCCCAACCTGAGCAGTCCCCCTGAGTCCAAGGTTGCTGGAGAGAGCGCACAGCAAGAATTTCCGGCTGATTTTTCAGGCTCCCTAAACAGTTGGAGCCTCTCCAAGTGGCCACGAGGCTTCCCAGCCTCAAACAAGTGCCAAGGGGAGCACTAGCGAAGGCAGCAGAAAGAGTCCAACACTTGCCTCTAGCAGGCCCAGAGAGAAACCTCGCACCGCCCAGGCAGACCTGGCCCGGCTAGGTGTGGGGCCTCTAAGTTCATTCTCACACCTGCGTTAGGGAGGCAGGTGAGGGCTCTCCAGGTATCCGGGTCCCGGATGATGAAAGGAAGCTGTAGATAGGCGTGCACTGGGAGCGCAGCTGGGGACGCCCTGTGGTCTCTGGGCGTGGGAGGACAAGGATGCCTGGGTCACGGCCTGAGGAACTGAAGGGACAGGCTAGCCTGGAGATTTCCCTTTGCTTTTTTCCTTCCCTTGCAGGGCGGTTAGCCAGAGGCTGCATTAGCTTTCCACTGAGCCCTGCGACTTTTTACACATTTCTGCCCGGGTGCACTGAGTGCGTAGCGGCACCTGGCACAGTGTACACGCGGACTAGTTCTCTTGGGACTCACTCTGGACTTTCCCTCTAAGCCATCCTGGTCCTCTAGGGCTCCGTCGCCATCAGGGGTTGGGGTTTCCTTAACCCTGGGCTTTCCCATATTGGGCAGGAGGAGGAGTCATAACCCCTCCCCTCCCTCTCTCCTCCTCCTCCGCCCACGGCCGGCCTGATTTTTTAATCTAATCTCTTATTTAAAGTCAACAGAGGAGCAGGAACCCCGAGCTCCTGCCTACGAGATATATTTTAATAACTCCCCAACCTCTGCCGGCAGGGGCAGCCTTAAGAAACCTCCCTGTTTTCCTCTTACTGAAGATTGAGATAGCAGGGAATGGGAAGTGTCGAGGGTTGGGGCTGAAGGCCGAGGGCTCCGCGTGCTTGTGGAGGAGGATTGGGGGAAACTCATGCAAGACGAATGAATCCCAAATATAAAAAAAATTAACATAACAGCCCCTGGATCAAACCCGTAGCTGAGCCCCCATCCCAGGCACTACGCCTCCCGTGTCCCCGTCGTGGGGGGGGGGGCAGGTGAATGCCCAGCGTGTGACCCTGGAGAGGGAGAGGCTGGGGCCATTACGGGATGTGCCTGTACTGGGCGCGCTCTCACGCATCCCCAGAGGAGACAGGCCATGCCCCTTCCCTAGGTTCTTGGCACCAGACTGTGCCCCTGGTGCCTTGCCCATCTTCCTCCCTAGCTGGGCGGGGACCACTGTTGTCTCTCATTCCCAAGGGGCCTCTTCCGACCTGCTTGGACCCTTGGCAATTTGAGGCACCTAGACGTTCGCCCTACCCGCCTTCCCCATTTCTTTCCGCCGCCTCCCTCCGACGCCCCCAGATCTCTTGGGCTCGCCCTTCCTGAAAGTAGGCGAGGCCCAGCCGCCGAGGCTGGGGCGCAGAAGAAGGGTGGGAAGGGGGAGGAGCGGATGCGGTGGCCCGGGGGCGTGCCTTCTGCTAGCCCAGCCCCTGGGTGCGCGCGGCGGTGGCGGCGGCGGCCGTGCCTCGCTCTGAGAGACAGGTATCGCTTAGGCGCCATGTTGTGAGCGGAAGTGGGGGAGCGCGCGGCGGTCGCTGTTCTGCGAGCGGGCGCGGGAACCGGCGGGGGGAGGGGGGCGGAGCCGTAGTCCCGGCGGCGGAAGGAGGAGAGGAAGAAAGGGGCGAGACCCAGTGCCCCGCGGCGGCTGCAGCGCGAGGCTCTCGCTCGACGCACGGTGTACGGGCGGTCGGCGTCTAGCTCACTCCCGGGCAGCCGCCGCCGCTGCTGCTGCTGCTACTGCTACTGCCACTGCCGCTACCGTGGGGCTCGGGCGGCGACAGAGCGGGGCCGGCCGCGGGGCGGGCGGGGAGGGAGGAGGCGGTGAAGGCGGCGGGCCGGGGGGGAAGATGCCGCTGGCGCAGCTGGCGGACCCGTGGCAGAAGATGGCTGTGGAGAGCCCGTCCGACAGCGCTGAGGTGAGTACGGCAGGGCGGCCGGGGCCGGCGCGCCGCTGCCGGCTCGCACTGTTCCTCGGAGCTGGCCACCCGGCCCCCTCTTCTCTCACTCGGGTCTTCCCTCTGTTGGGAATCTTGGTTTGGGGTGTTGGGGTTGATCCGTTTGCCCGTCTGGCCGTTCCTCCCACCCGCATCCTCACCCACTCACCTCCCTCCCGCTCTGGGGGCTGCCGGTGTGTGGCGCGTGGGGTTTGGAGTGGGCGCCAGGGCTCTGCAAGAAGCCAATTTTAATCAACTTTGCGTGGGGAACGCGGGAGGCGGAGCGGGGGCCGGCGGGGAGTAGGGAAGTTCGGTCCTGCCAGGTCGGGGGCTTCCCCAGACCTTGATGACTGTGGAGCCTAAGGGCGGGGTATGGATCGGGTCCACCGGGGAGCGGGGACACGCGCGGGTCCGGCCGAGGGAGGGGGTTGCTGCGGGAAGATGAGCGCGCAAGGCAGGGGTGGCGACCTGCGGGGGGTTTGGGTAAGGGGGTACAGGACAGCTGAGGGTTTTGCCTCCCCCCATCTACTGCAGCGGTTTCTGCTGCTGCAAAGGAGAAAGTGGAAGCCTGAGGTCCCCCACCCCCTACCTTGTCGTTTCTGAGGTCGCTGAGATCAAGGACCCGGTCCCTGCGAGTTTAACTTGTTTCCTGTCCATGGAGGTGAGAGGGTGATATTCAAGGAGATCAGCAGCCGCCGTAAAGGACTTTCTGGTTTTCCTCACCCAGAATCTGGTGACCGACCCTGAGACACCCGCCCTAGTGCCCCAAACCCAAACAATATACCCAAACGGGGCAAAACAGAATCTCCCGGGATACATCGCTGCACCTAGCTTTTTGCAGCCGCCCCTCTCCCAGAACCAACTCGGGGTCTGTGAAAATAGTCCAGACAAGACCCATTCCAGGGTATCAGCGCTCCTCTCCGGAGTGCAAAATCAGTTCCTGATGGTGGCGCGTCTGTGATTCTTCCTTCTTGACTTTTTGCTGTCTTCTATCCCCACAGCGTACTTTGGGGTATTACGGGATGATGGGCTTCGTATGTGTAATAGTTACTGAGTGAGTGACCCCATTTCTGGAAAGCATGACTTAAGCGCGGGGGTGGAATGGGGCAAGCTCTGATGAGTGGTGGACTTGGCGGCAGCCGCTGCCCTGCCGGCCTCCGCAGTGTGCGAGGTGGATAGGGTTACTGGTTACGTCAGTAAAACCGAGGCTCAGTTTGATCTGAGATGCGGGACACTTGCATTCTCGGGTATAATGGAGGGGGAGGGGGCAGATCAGTTCACATCGTTTTTCAGTTTTTTCCCAGTCACCCCCACTGCTGTAGGAAAATGTTTACTTGTTTTCTTTAACGCAAGCAGGGTTGTAATAGTGTTTACAATGGGTGCTTAGTATTTTGCGACTTCGTACTTGTGAAACCTAAACTAAATGCTGCTCTTCAATAGAAAGGACATGGATACACATTGAAAGAAAGGGAGAAAAAGAGAAAGAAAGAAAATCATGTTCCGAGACTGGCAGAATCATAAGAATTTTATTGTAAATTATCAGCCAGTCTAATATTATAAATCTTTTATAAGAAAGTCAAATCTAGAATGTTTAATCATCCTTTGGATGAATAGTATAAAAAACAATATGCGAAGGGGCTCTTTTCATTTTTTTCATTAAGGGATTTTTTTTTCTTTTGCATTAAACAATGTAGCTAAAAGATTGATAAAATGTTCTCAAGGTGTTGAACTAGTGGAAAGAAATTGAATTTGCTTTGAGCCTGATTTTTAGATACATACATTAACAATTGCAACTAAGGATCAATCCTCATTTCTGCTTGGCATTTATCAATATGTAGGAAAAACATCATCTAAAATTCCACCTTATCCCAGTCGGGCGCGGTGGCTCACGCCTGTAATCTTAGCACACTGAGGCGGGAGGATCTCTTGCGCCCAGGAGTTTGAGCCCAGCCTGAGCAAGAGCATGCCCCATCTCTACTAAAAATAGAAAAACTAGCTGGGCATGTGGCAGGCACCTGTAGTTCCAGCTACTCGGGAGGCTTAGGCAGGAGGATTGCTTGAACCCTGGAGTTTGAGGTTGCAGTGAAGTTGCAGTGAGTTAGGCTGAGGGCATGGCAGTTTAGCCTGGGCAGCAGAGTGAGACTCTGACTTAAAAAAAGAAAAAATCCACCTTATCCTGAGTTTGCTGTGAGCTAGGCTGAGGGCATGGTACTTTAGCCTAGGCAGCAGAGTGAGACTCTGACTTAAAAAAAAAAAAAATCCACATTATCCTTTATTGAATACATTTGGATAAGGAAGGCACAAAACTGATGTTTATTTAGCACTTACTATGTGCCAGGTACTATGCTACATACTGTTTCATTTTACTTTTCCTATGACCCAGCAGGGTAGGTTTATGGTCCCGTTGTTACAGATTAGGAAACCAATCTCAGAAGTTAAGTGCATAAAGATTATAAATAGTAAATGGCAGAGCCATAATTCAAAGGCAGATTGATAAAGTTCATGTGTTTTTGCTTTATATTTGGGTAGCTGCTTCAAATCTTCTGTGGAAAAATTCAGAATATGAATAAATAAGCCAGTAGTTAGATGTCATGTATTTTTCAGAAACAAATAGAGTATTATAAGAGGTCTCATTTGGTAAAGCCTTGTTATTTCAGTTGTTATCATGTTGTCCAGAACGTGGCAGATAGGATTCCATAATTTGCCATTTTCTAAGAATTTTCTTGCTATTCTGACATAAGGTATGTCAAACAGAGCCACGGTTGCCTAGATTTATTAAAACTAGCGTGTAACAAATTGCCTTTAGATATTGTGATTCCTTCAGTTCAGCTGTTTCAAGTAAAATACTTCTGATCTAATTTGTAGTTATTGATGCCAATGAGAAAAGTGTTGAGAAGTTCTACTCAGAGGTCTAGTATGGATGCTCACTATTGTGCTATCTCTTGCCTTGTAGGTCCCTATCACATAATAATTATATTTTACCAGAGTAGCATCTTTTTATTTAAAACGTTATTTACTTGAGTAACTGCATCATTTTTTTCCCTCCAGGCTAAAGGATTTCAGGGTTGGTCCTTTATAGGAATTACAGTCTCATCCCTAGTAGATTGTCAACTCCTAAGAGCAGATACTTTTTTTTTCTCTCTAAATTCTGAGCATTCAACACAATGCCTGGCACTTACATATATAGACTCAATAAATGCCTGCTGAATGAATTGTGTAGGTCAGTAACAGGATGATTATGAATCTTATCTGTTTTTAATCTTGATGTTGAAACATGAACAATTTTAAAAGACCTGAGTGCCTCACTAAAAACACAGGCAGTTTCTTCAGTTATTCCTTTACACGGATCTTCCTGCTTTAAGACCTCACATGAGTCTCTTATGGTGCTCAAAACAAAAAAACCCTTGTGGTTGAACTCAAACGTGGGTCAGAACATGATAGGCTAGAACTAGGTTGAATGTTTAAAGAAGCAAATTTAGGATTATAAAGGAAGTACTATGTAAGCAAAGTAAGGGTTAGTACAAGATAAAAAACAAAATAACTTCCTAAGTGGTCTGGGTGGATTCAGAACTCTTCAAGTTATTTAAAGATGATAGTATGCTTTTGAATCTTTGACCTTTCAGGAGATGGATAGCAAGGAATTGTGACTCTTCTGTTCTATAAATTACTTGCCACTGCTGTCAGGGACAGAATTTACTAGATCATGACCCTGAGCTAGTGTGACACTTTTTTTTTAGTTGCAGTAGAGTAGGTATAAAGTTAGTAAATTCAAATATGAATGGTTTAGGTTTTTAAAATAATAAAATTGATATTATTTTGCTTTATAGAAATGTGTTATATAAAAATGGTCACAATATAATGTGTTATATACAATAGTTTATGCAGTGTTTTATACAATGTGTTGTCTGAAAATTACACCTTGATTTCCTTTAAACAAGTATCCATAAGGTATTGAAAAATATTAACTATAAAAATATTTTATTATTAAAAAAAGAGACCCTTGTGTTGGAGGTCATATTTAGTGAATGTACAGCCATTTTTAACCTCAAAGATTATATAATCTGCTATATATTACTTAGATTCTATTTCTACTACATCAATATTATATAGATTTCTTTTGTCTAGAGGGAAAACGTTCTATTAAAGTATGATCATTGATTTTGTAAAAAAAAAAAAAATGTTTTATTAAGTTTCCTTTTCCTGTTTCATTTTTACCACCTTTCAGGTTTTTTTCTTTCCCCCAAGTGAAGATCTGAGGAGAGGACAGGTATTGTTACATGTCAACTGTCAAGTAACTGTGACACATTATTGAACACTTCATTGTTTTTCGGTGATTATGATATAGGATGTCAGTTTTTTAAAATCTGAGAAAGTTTGCTTTATTTTGCCAGCTTGATCCTGTACTAATCGGGTAGATCCAAAATGTGAAACTTCCTGGGTGCATTTAAATTTTAAGATAAAGAGAGAAACTTTTATCTTATTAAAGAACCATGTATAGGCAAACTGTGTCTTTAAGTAATTTTCTGGAAATCATAATATATGATTTGAAGAGTGACATAATTGGGCTATACACTCCTGACCAAGGATTCATTCGATAAGTTATAGATAGAATGATAAAAAATGTAGTAGATTATTTATCTAGAATTCTGAATTGCAGAAAAATTTCCCTGAAGTATTTTTTTAGTTGATTGTCCACTGAAAAATTTACATCATTGCGATAATTAACAAGATTTGCTCTACAGGTCCATGCTCAGGGACATGTGATCTTCCAGGCTATGAATTATGGGTGAAGTCAAAGTGGCCCAATTCACCCAGTACAGAATGGGCACTTTAGACCCAGTGGTTCAGATTATAATGAATGACTGACATGTTGGTGGTCTCCCTGGTAATGCATGAGTGTGATAGTAGTTGGTTGTTTATGTAGTACTCAGTTGTTTATTTGTCTTAGTGAATAACAAATCTAAAGCTTTGGAATACAATTATGCAAATACATATTTTATGTGTACACACACCACTCCCCAGTTGAAATAATAGAAAAAGCAAGTAACTGCATTTTAATAGCTAGCATTAGGTGTCTCCCTTCATCAGTGTGTTATTTTGAAGTTAATACAGTGATCTGTATTGTTAATCTGGAACAAAGATATCAGCTATTCTGGTTTATAAATTCAATATCAGAAAGCATTAAAGCAAAAACCAAATGTACACAAATATACTAAATATATTTTATAAAATAGGTTCAGGATAAGATGTATCCATGTGGCACATAAGAAATGTTTAATAACATTTGATCTATTTAATTTTTTGATAGCCTATCAAGCTGTAGAATTAGAAAACCAATGTTCTTTTTTTAAATTTTGTTTTATTAAATCATAACTGTATACATTAATGCATTTGTCTGGTACAGTGTGCTGATTTTATATTGCAAGGGTACATGTCAAATCTATTAAGAGTAGAGTTTGAAGAAAGCCAATATTTATTAATCCCCAATGCACAAAACCAGAGGAGGAGGTTGTTTCTTAGGTTAAGCAAACTGTAAAAGGTAACAGTAAGATAAGTAAGCATTTCAGTTTTGCTTTTCTTTAATATTTATAAGGAAATTTGTGGGATAATTGGAATTAATGGCAAAGTGTTAAAGAACATAATATTTGGAGCCATAAAGACCTGTGTTTGAGTCCTGGCTTTGCCACTTAACTTTGTATGCGTATACAAGTTATTTAATGTCTCTATGCTTCAACATCCTGATCTGTAAATTAGAGATGAAAAAATTACCTAACTCATAGGATTGTGGTAAGAATTAAATGAAATGGTAATGGCTGTAAAGTACTTGGTTCAGTACATGGTTTAAATGTTTAATAATAATTATAATGAATCATCTCTCTTGAAAGAACTGCCTGAGGAAGTTGTTTTTTTCCTTTAGGATAATTTTTTAGAATCCATTAGAAAAATTAAAAATTATTTATTTGATTGATTTATTTCAATAGAGTCATTGTAATATCTGAATATAATTGTAAGCGTAAGGCGAATAGAAATTTCTTGAATCTTGTCCTTTTTGTATTGTTCACTTTCTCAATATTATCTTTAAAGGGTAAATAAAAAGAACATTGTGAAGAACATGTGTGGAAGAAGAAAGTTTGTTCGCATCTAACGTTGCTTAAATTGGAAGGCATTTCAAAATCCATGGCATGTCGTAGTTTATTAGTAGAGAATTTTTTTTTCTTAAATGAGATATAAAATAATACTGTGTCTTACACTTGATTATATCTTATCATCAATGAAATATAGTGTGTCCTGTCTGTCAACCTCTTGAAGGTACTGTGTCTCTAAAGAAATGGTTAAAGTCAATATGTAGCATCACTAGGTGGAATTTTAACTTTGTTTCTAAAACTAATTGTGAACACCTTTTTAAATTTTAGGATCAATCAGTTCTAATTTCATTTTTGGGAAAGAAATTAACATGTCTTCATTGCTGTAAAATACATTTGCTTTGGTCATTTGTGCCATAAATGTGTTTTCCTGTCTATAAATATAACCTTTGGATTTTGTCCATTATGTGCTGTTAGTACTTAAGGAACTCTAAAGACGACTTAATGGTATTTTCAAACCTAGAAGTCTCTGGAGATATGATGTTAAAAGGTGTATCTGTGCCCCAACAATCACCCTCCTCCAACAACAACAACCACTCAAGGGAGCATGAAATAATAAGTTTGGGAAGTGTGGAGTTAAACTAGATTTAACCAGTGTGTTTACTGCATAACTTAGAACTTTTAAGATGTAGCATATGATGAATCTGCAAAATGCCTATGGCCCACACCTTTTGAGACTTTATATCGAAACTCCTTTTTCATGAACCACCTTGGGTAGTCTCGTATTGCCTGGAAATGAGCTGTTAAATGTTTGAGTCTTAGGAAAGCCTTTTCTTTAAACTGAGTTTTTGTTTCATTTTGAATTGAAATCTTTCAAAATTGTGCAAAAATTGTCCATCTTAATAGTAAACTAAAATTTAAATATAATTTAAATAAAAGTTTAAAAATACACTTTTTAAATTCAATGTTCTGAAGCTTAATGATCATATTCTACCATAACATCAAGCTAATTGTCTCTACTAAATGGCCCCTACATTGACTTGTTCTGTAACTGAAGGTGAATATTCATAGTTTAAAAAATTCTTATTACATATATGCCACTTCATGCTACTGTTAATCTGCCTACCTCTCCCATTCTCCTTTTAACTCTTGCTTCTAACTTGCAGTTACTAGAGAACAGATAGGTAGATTAATAATATTTCGATGCAGCCATTTTGAACTCAGGAATACTTCATTTTTAAAAAAAGTTATAGCTTACTGAATAATGTAAAACATCGTCCTTACACTTTTTATTGTTTCTGCCCATCATATACAAATACCTCTAGAGTCAGGGATATTTACTGGGCATATTACCTAATAATGGTGATTTTATGTTTTGATATGTTGTAACAGAATGGCTCCATTTACTAGCATTACCTGCTCTGCATATTTACCTTCTTCTCTTGAAGATGTCACCTAGAAAGTAGAATGTGAATGAACTAAAGAACAGGTAGCTGTAAGATGGAAGCTATCCTGCTTTCCCACCTGGAGTCAGGTTTCCACATTGTGAGTCCTTTTGTGGTGTTCTTATGAAATAGTGCTGGTTTCCTAAATATTAGATACCCTACACTTAGGTGTCAGTCTAAAAGCTCCTTTCAATTTCTTGCCATTCTTCTCCCCTATTAGTTTAAGTAAAATTATAACTATAGCATAAGTTAAATCGGATTTCCCCATCCTAACTGAAATACCCGTAGTCTTTTTCTTTTTTTTTTTGCACTTTTTGGCCGGGGCTGGGTTTGAACCCAGCACCTCCGGTATATGGGGCAAGTGTCTTACTCCTTTGAGCCACAGGCACCACCCCCATAGTCTTTTATATACCTTAAAAAAGTAGTTCTGTTTTGTCCACCATAAAATTGATTTTTATAATCTTACCTATGATGATCTCTTCATATCTGACCTGGTCAGTCTAGATTTCTGTGAACTTGGCTCTAATTCTTTAGCCCACAAAGCTTGTTAAGAGAAACTTGGTTCAGTTATTTGATATGGTTTAGAAGCAGATGTCAAATGATAGCCTAAGCAAAAGACCCTTTTGACATTAATAGATTGAGGTGCACCTCAAGTGCAGTGGTTTAGGGAAAATCTTTACTTCAGAAATCCTATAAAACTTGTAGTAAAAAACTCAGGGACCTAGACTGTTAATTTAATTTTTTACATTTAACAGAGGTATCTATCTGAAAATAATATAAGATAATGATAAAGATTTACTTTAATAAAATTTCCAGATCAGCACTGTTCAGTACAGTAGCCACTAACCACATATGCCTATTGAGCACTTGAAATGTGGCTAGTGTGACTGAGGAATTGAATTTTTAATTTAATTTTAACTAATTTAAATTTAATTGTCACCAATGGCTACTTGCTACCATATTGAGCAGTATAGTTGTAGATTATAGGATTAGTACAGATTGAACCCTTTTTCTAAACTAGTGTTTTTTTAATTCTACTTTCTGTTACTTGTTTTTTTTTTTTTTTTTGCAGTTTTTGGCCGGGTCTGGGTTTGAACCCACCACCTCTGGCATATGGGGCCAGTGCCCTACTCCTTTGAGCCACAGGCGCCGCCCTGTTACTTGTATTTTGAAATTAATAGGTTAAACCTTTTCTAAGAAAATATATTTAATGATTTTTCAAATTATGTTTAATCAGGTTTGTTTTGTCCCTTTTCAACCCTGAAGATATTGGTAAACCCTACCAGGTGATACATAACCCCTTAAATCACTATTCTACCCTTTCTACAACTTTACTAGTTTTACAGTGACATTTCTCCTTCAAGTGATAGATAACACTGAAGCATTGTGAAAATTTAAATATCAGAAAATGTAATTATAAGTTTTCTCTTGTGGGCTGAGTTATGGACATAAATATAAACAATAAGAATAATGTCTCAGGAGATAAAATATACAACTATCTTTTATATTATTAGATGAATGAATTACATGTTTTTTAAAAATATTGCATTATATTCAGTATACTGTGCTAATTAAAACTGGAAAAATGGATTGATAAATCTTGAAACATGAAAGTGTTTTTTAAAAATTTAGCATAGAATTTTAGATCTGAGGCCACTTTAGCCTTTATTCTATTTATTCATATAAGGCAGTGTTTTCAACCTGTTTTATCTCACGGCACCCTTGAACCTATAGTTAAACTTTCGTGGCACACTTAAATTATGTTGATCAAAAAAAGTAAAAAAAAAAGAATATACTTACTGTGCTTTGAATTTCTTTTGAAACTAGCTTAATTAATGATTTTCAAAAATTTTCAAGGCACAACTAAGATCTTCTCATGACACACCAGTGTGCCACAGCACACCGGTTGAAAATCACTAATATAAGGAAATTGAGGCCAAACAAGTTGTTCATGCCTGTGTTCCCAGCACTTTGGGAGGCTAAGGTGGAAAGATGGCTTGAGGCTAGGAGTTGTGAGGCTTCAATGAGCTATGATCACCCCACCACAGTGCAGCCCATGAGAAAGAGTGGGACCCTGTCTCAAAAGAAAGGCAATGCATGATGACTCCCGCCTGTAATCTTAGCACTTTGTAAGGCTGTTGCAGGAGGATCACTTGAGGCTAGGAGTTCAAGATTAGTCTGGATTGAACATAGACCCTGTCTCTACAAAAAAAAAGTTTAAAAAAGAAAATTGAGCCTTATTCAGGCAGACCTCTGCCCCAGGTCATATGTTGACAAAGTTAGAGCTGGACTATGCAACATGTTTCATTTCAGTAAAATTTATTTTGCTGTCTATGGTATGTTAATACAATTTTTTAATTTTATCAAAACTATCTTAAGTAAATCCTGAAAGAGCCACAATGCATAGAAGTTCAGATGTCACTTTTTTCCTACCCTCGGATAACTTCAACTCATTTACTGTGTCAGAGTACTCAAGTCCTAAGTAAACTAATGTATAGCCTTGCCTTAGCCTTAATTTATAAGCCTGGAAAATAGTCCTTAGTTTACAAAAACAACTTCAGAACAATCCTGCCTACAAACAAATAGTGGGGGGAGGGCATGGTTTGTCAAGATCACTGCTCTTTCTTCCCCAAATGGAGCTGGAAGGAAACTCGTGTTTACTGAATGCTCCCTTTGACTAGACACTATCACCCTGAACAAGATAAACATAATTATCCTCAGCTTAAAGTTGAGGAAACTGAAGCCTAGAGAGGTTAAGTAACATGTTCATAGTTGCACAGCTAGTATTTGAAGGAACCTGGATTCAAATCCAATGCAGATTGCAAGTTCCATTGACTTTCCACTAGACTGTCCAGCTTAGATTGAGAACAACATCTAGGTGAGTGACTCAGTCTAGATGACATCTGCTACAGGGGAGAAAAAATCCAGGTGGTTTGCATGCGTAGCCATTTTTGTGGGAATGTAGAGGATGTGTGTGTATACACACCCCGCCCTTAGATTAAATGAAGCTCTTCTCTCACCAAAGGAGCCTACAGAGAAGATGTGATCCTGAACTAGGAATGCTGTTCACAGTAGTGGCAATATTTAATCAATAGGCAGAGTTATAAATATTAGTGAAATTGATACTACTTTGCAAATACAGAGTAGGTTAAATAGGCTTTTGTGGACTGGCATTTATAACATTGTATAGGAAAATTCTTTGAGATTTTTAAGCAGCTGTCTTAGAAATGAAAGAAAATGTTTTATGTTTGACATAAAAATTACAATATTTAGAAAAAGAGAGCTGCCTAAATATTACTGAACAGCTCCCCTTACAGAAACCCCTAGGTTGAATGTGCTCTGTTCTTTGCAGCTTATTAATCATTACCTCCTTATGTTTGCATCCTCTTTTCAAAAAAAAAATCTATTTGACACTCCCTCAAAGTGCCAGAAAAGAGGATCTGGCTTAAGCCAAAAAAGTTAATTATTTT
Source organism: Perodicticus potto (assembly GCA_963574655.1). Lineage (NCBI taxonomy): Eukaryota > Metazoa > Chordata > Mammalia > Primates > Lorisidae > Perodicticus > Perodicticus potto. The sequence goes on from CAUYRH010009178.1 coordinate 62,581, forward strand.
GCCATAGTATAACAAAAGGAAATTTAAAAGAAAAGTTACACAGTCATTAGGTTTTATTCTATAGACTTTTAAACTATTAGGTAAAATACCTCTAATTCTTTTTAAAAATTGAATTATTTACATTAAACTTAAAATTCACCATTGTAAAGCATAGAATTCATTTATCGGTATATTCACAGAGTTGTGCAACCATGACCACTATCTAATTCTAGAAAATTTTCATTATCCAAAAAGAAATTTCATACTCACTAGCAGGCATTCCCTATTCCCCCCTTCCCCTGGGCCCTGGTAACCACTAATCTACTTTCTGTCTCTAGATTTTTCTATTCTGGACAGGTAATAGAATTCTGCATTATGTGACCTTTTTTGTCTGGCTTTTTTCCCTTAATATTTTCATGGTTTATCCATGCTGTATATAGCATGTATCAATACTTCATTCTTTTTTATG